>CACKRE030001199.1:0-11631 GCA_902602495.3 Ectocarpus sp. CCAP 1310/34 | reverse complement strand
AAGCGCCGTGAGATATTCGGCGGGTCGCATGAACGGTGCGCTGCATCCTGCTACGGGTTTTCGGCATCTTGTGCTTACTTTCTTGTGTACGGATGACAGCTGCGTATGACTTAATTTATTTTCTGGTGCTTTCACTTCCTGAGACAGTTTTATTCACTGTGTAACTCCTCGAGGGTGCTTGACCATTTTAACACAACGTGGTGCGATCATCCCCCTTGCGCGGAGTGGGGTTCTCGACCCCGCACGACATGATCTACTCGACCACCATTATACCGCCAAAAAGAAAACGGAGGTAAAACATNGCGTATGACTTAATTTATTTTCTGGTGCTTTCACTTCCTGAGACAGTTTTATTCACTGTGTAACTCCTCGAGGGTGCTTGACCATTTTAACACAACGTGGTGCGATCATCCCCCTTGCGCGGAGTGGGGTTCTCGACCCCGCACGACATGATCTACTCGACCACCATTATACCGCCAAAAAGAAAACGGAGGTAAAACATATAACGGCAACCTGGTTGCCGAGTTCACGAAGTGAATTGGCTTGTTTTACAACGTCGTTGCCAAGCGACGAAAACCCAACCCCGATGGCAAACACCGGGGGGGGCGGCTTGTTTTACAACGTCGTTGCCAAGCGACGAAAACCCAACCCCGATGGCAAACACCGTACGGCGAGGGGGGAGTGTTTTTTTTCTCACTAAATAAATCCTGGTTCAGGATGAAAGCGACGTGCTGCAAAGCTCGTTGTTAGTAAACCATAATCGACTTCGTAAGTCGTGAGGGAAAGAATTGCTGTACCCTTCTCGCGATAAAAATACCTCAGGCAGGAACCGCAGGAGGGGGTCCAGCCCCCCCCTCCTATGTGACCCCGGTTGGGTCGTCTAGCTAGTAGAAGTGGAGGATAGGGGCCAGAGGGGCAGACGACAGAAGAATCCGATGATGGGAGATAAAAAAAAAGAAGTATCTGGAGTACTGTACTAAACGTACTTGTGTTTTTGAGTACAGTCGCCCCCGCTTTAAAGACACCATTTTCAAAGACACTCCCCGCTTTAAGGACACAAAAAATCTCAGAAACATGATGCCCCGCAGATGTGAAAAAGTAGGGGAAGGTAGGGTTTTCCACCATTCGACCCCCCCCAGAAAATGTGCTGCAGCACCTGCAGATCCTGGATCATCAACAGCGGTCTGCTGCAGCCGCACACTGCGTGTGGGTGTATGGAAAGCTTCATTCCATCTGCTAGCGGTTCGTCTGCTGCCGGCTTGAAGCCATGCGGCGAACCGACGTACCACTTCAAATCTGCACTGGTGTCACTGGTTCATCAGTGTCCGTGCGGGCGACCCATGCACGCTTTTTGTGGTCGGGGCATCGGAGCGGAAGGCCACGGACAGCAGAGAGTGCTCGGATTGCCAGAAGAGGAGAGGTGAGATCAGGCTGGCAACAGCTGCAGTCCCATGGAAGTGGAGGACGAAGACTTCGAGCAGCACAGTGACAGGTGAATTTTTACAGCAGTTCCTTCCGCGAAACTACGGATGTGTTTGTGTGTGTGTGTTTTTTTTATTATTAGCATCGACCGCGCTAACCGGCTGACCAATTAAAAGACGTCAGTGCCAGCGGGTAAAAATCAAGGTCCCTGGAAGGGGGCCAAAATTCGAAAAATGCGCAATGCGCTTGATGCGAATGCCAATACGACTCTCCCTACATGTTCTTTCACGTAGACACACATCGTGTGTGTGTGCGCGCGCGTGCGTGCAGCAGTGGCTCTCTGCAACGACGCCGCGAGCACGCGTCGCGATACTGCTGTACCATTATTCCCGCTCGTGAACCAGAAACAATGTTTCGCACCTGCATTCGCTATTTTGCTTCTAGACAAACTACAGTTGGCACCCATGGCCTTTTTTGTGCTGTTGGACACGAGAAGCTCCCAAAATTGCCGCTCGTTGCCGCTCGTGAAAATTGTTGTGTGCCTTCAAAAATGGCGTCAACTCTCTGCGTTGGAGAGAGACATGATCTCCCGAGTCACACAAAATCCCCCGCAACATAACTTCAGCGCTGCACCCCCCCCTTCCATACGCGCCTTTCTCGCTTCAGTGACGACGTGTGCTGTGCATATGTGTAAATGTTGAGCACGAAATATCGTAAACTACGGAGTATCACATTTGTAAAATACTTTTACTAAGTTTTTTTGCATCGTTTATCATCGCAAGTGGTTTTCCAGCGAAGGACAAGCACTGTAGTATGTAGTACAATGTTTCTGATCTAATTGTCACGCATTCAATTCTTCCACTTTACTCTGATGACCGCAGCACTACACAATCGTCTAGAGAGGAGGAGCCATCGCTTGGAGCAAAGGGGAAACGACGTGCCGCGGCTGATGCTGGGTTGGGTGGTAGCGCGGGGAAACGGGCTACACCTGGTCCTGGCAGCAGCGCGGGCGGCAACACGGGCAGCACCCCCGGCGGCANGTCTAGGGAGGAGGAGCCATCGCTTGGAGGAAAGGGGAAACGACGTGCCGCGGCTGATGCTGGGTTGGGTGGTAGCGCGGGGAAACGGGCTACACCTGGTCCTGGCAGCAGCGCGGGCGGCAACACGGGCAGCACCCCCGGCGGCAGCGCGGGAGGCAGCAAGGGCGGCAGCGCGGGAGGCAGCGCGGGAGGCAGCGCGGGAGGCAGCAAGGGCGGCAGCAAGGGCAAAGCGAAGCCCGGATCAGACCACGGCAAGAGCAAGCTGACAGTCGCGCAGCGATAAATCGTTGAGGCCGTCCGAGGCGGCCGGCAAAGGAGCAAGGTTGCGGCAGACTACAATGTGGGCAAGGCATACGTCAGCAAGCTGATGAAACCCCCCATGATCGCCGCGCTTGAGAAGGCCCGTGACATGGAGCTCAACATGGGCGCCAAACGCACACCAACGCCGGTTCACGCGGAGTTGGAGGCTCGTTTGAACCAGTGGATCAAGACTGCACGACAACGATTTGAGGTAGGGACCCCACGCCGTTCGGTCATTTTCTTTTTTACATCTCTGGCCGCCTCGTTTCCTGTCTGTTACACAGCAGTAGCCGGCGTTGTTTTGTTGTGCTACAACCTGTTGCAGCAGGTAGGATGATAAGTTGAGGGCCACCTGAACGCTTACATGGATTCCAAACAACCGCCAACATCGCTCGAATATCCACTTCTGCTGCTGCTGCCTCACGATCATGCAGACAACCAAGCTCGGGTTGAGCGGTATCATGATCCGGACCCAGGCCACGAAGTTCGCGGCGGAGATTAACGTGACCAACTTCACCGCGAGCGACGGCTGGCTACATCGCTTCCTTTCTCGCTACGGCCTCGTGCACATCAACCTGCACGGGGAAGCTGGCGACGTGGACCAGGAGAAGGTGCAGGAGAAGATTGCGCAGATTCGGGAGCANGGAGATGAACGTGACCAACTTCACCGCGAGCAACGGCTGGCTACATCGCTTCCTTTCTCGCTACGGCCTCGTGCACATCAACCTGCACGGGGAAGCTCGTGACGTGAACAAGGCTGCGGCTGAGAAGGAAATCGCGCAGATTTGGGAGCAGCTTCAGGGCTTTGACGTCGAGTTGATCTTCAACATGGAAGAGACGGGGCTTTTCCACCGCTGTTTCCCGAGGGGCACGTATGTCACGAGGTCAGAGAGCGCAGCGGGACTCAACCAGAAGACCGCGCGGGGATCGAAGGCCATGAAGGCCAAGGATCGGTGCACTGTTGTCTCCTGCTGCAACACCACCGGGTCGCTCAAGGTGCCGCTGGCCGTCATCCACACGGCGAAAGACCCCATGGTTTTCCGCCACGTCCGCAAGCCAGCTTGCCCCTACTACGCCCAGAAGAGTGGCTGGCTGGACTCTTCACTCTGCCAGCGGTGGTTCGACGAAGTCTTCGTCCCCTTTGTCAAGAAGACGACTGGCAAGAAGGTGGCTCTCTTGTGGGACAACTGCCCAGGCCACCGCATCAAGAACGACGACCCGCAAATCGTCATCATCTTTCTGCCCCCCAACGTCACGTCCGTCTTTCAGCCTATGGACATGTGAATCCTGTTTGCTCGCAAGTGCCAGTACAAGACGGAGATGGTGATGAGGTTGGCGGCCCTCATCGAGGACTGGGATACAGCGCGTGCGCGCAAAATCCGAAGGTAAGACTGTGTTGTGGGGGCGGCGAAGGTAGTGATTCGTTCTTGTGGCTGCGGGTTCAGTTGTGTTGGTGCTGGTCAGGCGAGTGTTGTTCGACAACAGTTGGTGCAGGCATGTACCGGATTACTACTGTAGGCGAGTGCCATTCAACAGCAGTCAACAGCACTATTGCTGCCTCAAAAAGGTCTCCGATCAAAGTGTGCCTGCCCTACACCGCATCCAGCGAAATCCACTCGCCCTCTGGTGATTAACAATCTGTCCTTTTTTTTTTAACCCTGTGTTCCTTGCATCATTGTTTCGCAGGGGCTGCAGGGGCCTGAACGAAGCAGGCCAGCCGACGATGCTGGATGTGACGGAGATCCTTTCCCAAAAGTGGGAGAGCTTTTTGGACCAGACTGTGATCAGGTGCTGGCTCAAGGCCACCATTCTTCCTGGGGAGCACGAGAGCGCGCTCAAGGACAAAGACACGCGGTTGGACCGAGAAGACCCGTGGGCGGCCGCCCTGGACGACCTGTGCGACATGGTCGAGAAGATGTCCATGCCGGAGTGTGCCAAGGACCTGGACGCTAGGTCTAAGCCGCGAGTGTGGACGGAAAATTTGTTCGTCGAGAGCGCCTCTGGCCTCACAGAAGAAGTGCGCAGCGCAATGCGCACTTGGCTTAGTGTAGAGGACGATAAAGAGGTCTTGAGGGATGAGGTAGAACTCGAGATGGAAGAGGTAACGGAGAACATGTCAAACGTACACGTCGAGGAGGACGTGTCCAGTGAAGAGGAAGGCGATCACGGTAGGCCAGTCGTGCATAAATCTACGATTTCAACGGGCAAGGTTCGCTCTCGTGTCGAAGATGTCCGCTCTTTCTTGTACACACATGAAAGAGACGGCGAGTTCAGCGAAACGGCGCACCTTCTTCCGAAGTTTACTCATGATACTCAGGTCAAGCGAAGAGCAAAGGAGTGGGGGGAGGTGCAGGCGACTCTTTGGGATATGTGGCGGGTGTAGTTTTTGGTTTCGAGAGCAAAGCACTTTTATTGCCAACGTTCGTTGTTTGCCTTGGGTGAAGTCTCGTGAGGTTGAAGTTGGCGTTTGTGTTGTTGTGTTGTGCCTCGTTTTGACCTTTGGGAGGCGCGGTGTCCTCTTTGTCGCTGTGCTTTCCCGACATTTTTGGTCTCTGTGTTTCTGCGTAACCTACACCNTTATTGCCAACGTTCGTTGTTTGCCTTGGGTGAAGTCTCGTGAGGTTGAAGTTGGCGTTTGTGTTGTTGTGTTGTGCCTCGTTTTGACCTTTGGGAGGCGCGGTGTCCTCTTTGTCGCTGTGCTTTCCCGACATTTTTGGTCTCTGTGTTTCTGCGTAACCTACACCTTCCTAGTGTCGTTTTACAACCTTCGATATTTCTCAGGTGCGGTAGCGAGATCATGGGCAAGATATTCACGGGGAGGACAACGCCTAAAAAAAAAATGAAGCAAATAATTAAGCCCATGTCAACACCAGCGCACTACCGTCGTGTACATGTACGATGCGTCGGTCGTAGAACACCATCGCTTTCAGCATTTTGGTGGTACAGTACGGGGAAATTCAAACGATGGTGCAAGTATGTATTGCAGCACAATAGCAGCAGTGGTTGCGACCTTCAATTCACCTTGTGTCGTAGGTTTCAAACAACACCTCTTGTGGTCGCCTTTCTGCTGCGAATGCGCACCTTTTGACATATGTTTCGCCTTCATTGGCCCCGGGGATGGTGCGTTACTGGCCCCGGAATTTTAAAGACGCTTCCCCGCGTTAAAAAAGACACTTTTTGGGGAGGGAAACGTGGTGTATCTGTAAAGCGGGGTCGACTGTACAGTATTGAAAGTTGTACTAAACGTTTTATTGCGCTTAGTACAGTACCGAGAGGCGTACTAAACCCCCAGTACAGTACAGTATGGAGACCTAAACGTACTATATCGCTTAGTACACAGTATAGAGGGCCGTACTTAACCCCCTGTACAGTACAGTATGGAGGCCTTTACTAAACGTACTGCTTCGCTTAGTACAGTATGGAGAGCCGTACTAAACGTACTATTGCGCTTAGTACAGTGTGGAAAGCCGTACTGAACCCCCAGTACAGTACAGTATGGAGACCTGTACCAAACGTACTGTTGTTGTGAGTACAGTATGGAAAGCTGTATATTGCGCTTGTTAAGTACTATGGAGAGCCCTACTGCACGTACTCTTGCGCCTAGTACAGTACTGAGAGCCGCACTTGAAATATGCAAACCGTATATGACACAAGATAACACACCCCGAACCGATTTTCAAAGCTCGATTACTCCACGACGACCAGGATGCATCAACGAAACTATACATTTTCGAAAAACTCTCAACGAGACGGTTTGAACACCGCCGTTTTCGGCGCTATGACTGTTCCTGCAGTTGAGAAATCGAGCTTCGAAAAATGGTCAACGGGGTGTGTTATCTTGTGTCATATACGGTATGCATGAAGCACCTGCAACAGCACTCTCAGTTGAACATAAACATACACATAAACACGGTACACGCTGCTTGGATCAACCCCCCCGATGCTCCCTCGCCCCGTCCCTCCGTCTTAGTAATAGAGTAGGACTGTAGCGTACGCAAACTATTCCTTGAGTATCGTATGGAGAGCTAGCTGTACGTAACGTACTGTTTTGAGTATGGTATGGACAGCTGTACTAAACGTAGTGTTTTTTTTAGTACGGTATTGAAAGTTGTACTACAAAAACTTTTGCGCCTACTACAGTACCGAGAGCCGTACTAGACCCATAGTACAGTACAGGTTTGAGAGCTGTACTAAACGTACTATTGCACATAGTACAGTTTGGAGAGCCTTGTTAAACCCCCAGTACAGTACAGTATCGTGGGTCAAATACTGTACTATATCCAGTACAGTACCGGCCTAAAACCCGTAATAAACCCCCAGTACAGTACAGTATGGAGACCTGTCCTAAGTGCAATAGTACATTTAGTACAGTATTGAAAGCTGTACTAAACGTACTATTGCGCTTCGTACAGTACCGAGAGCCGTACTAAACCCCCAGTACAGTACAGTATGGAGACCTGTCCTAAGTGCAATAGTACATTTAGTACAGTATTGAAAGCTGTACTAAACGTACTATTGCGCTTCGTACAGTACCGAGAGCCGTACTAAACCCCCAGTACAGTACAGGACGGCCCTATACTGACTGAAATACTGGAAAGTACGTTTAGTACGTACTGTACTAAAGAGAACCTTAACAACATATTCGCCTGATTGAGAGCGAAGTATCTGATTGAGAGCGAGAGCCAAAAAAATTGAAATTTCGGGTCCAGACGCCTCTTGCCATTTCTTGGCAAGTAGGGGACGGGCTATTCCAAGAAGCGGTGCAAATTGAAGGTCTCATCAGCAGCTTCGCGAGCATATGCGTGTCATCGTCATCGGATGCTGCAGCGAGGAGCTAGACAAGTTGCTAGATTTGCCCAGATTGGCTATTTCTGCTCAAACTGTTTCAGGGCGGTATCGCGTCGGGCGGTGGGCTCTGCTGTAGCTTCTGCTCCCCGCTGTAGCTCCACAACGAGAGACTCCCACAGGATGACCAGGGTAGCGGCTTGAAGCTACGGGCTAGCCCTTCAATTCAAGCTACACAGCAAGCTCCACCTCTCAGTGGTAGTCCGGCTACAGCGTATCGCGCAATCTCGCTCTCAATCAGATGCTACGCTCTCAATCAGGCGAATATGTTGTTCCTTGTTTTTTTTAATACTGTATATTTGTGTCTGTCTACCCTTTCATGCAATGCAGTCTTGCATCCGCGTGGCAAGTGACGAATGACGGACCGTTTGATGCACACCATCAGCAAAGCAGCCATTACAGAAGGTAGGAGAAGGATTCACGTAGGTACGATTTTCAAGAGGGGCACCACCTTCCTCCATTGAGGAAGGCAGGATAGAAGGGGGTGATTACTGGAGTGAGTTCGGATAAACTGTATACCAAGCGGCACAACGTTTGCATGTACTTGTAGAAGGGGAGGAAAGCGGGGGCACGACACAGACCACGAGCAGGCAAATGAAGTAAGAGTAGTAGAAAATTGCCGCAGATACTGTAGTAGCCTCCGCTGACGCTTGAATTCATTGATTGCTAATAATCTTAATGCTTTCTCAAAAGGTAGAGATTAGTGCGTGCGTCGTGTCATATGAAGAACAGGGATAGAAACACAAATTAAACGCGCCGCGCAGTTAAGAACTTGGCCATAATAGCAGGTGCTCACTTCCGACGTGAGAACCCACCCTCATGGTGCACCAAGACGCATACAGATAAGAACGGAGCCCCAAAACGTGGCGGCTGCAAGGTAAGAACTCAGCAAGGTGGGGGGTGACCCAAACAAGTAGTTTCAGATTCGAGGCGGGGGGGGAGAGCGTACTATCTATCATGTTTCGCATGCCTCAGCGGTTCGACCATTGATCACACTTCCTCGAGAGGACGCATCACTGTTCCGAGATCAGGGTTGTCCAAACGTTTCTTCCTATTACGATGTCCTTGCCAAAGGTGGCTCAAAAATGTTTTCCCTAGCCTATCTATCCCATCGATATCACTTCCCGCCTTTTCAACCCACTTCGTGTGCCCCAGTGCAGCCACCGTCTTCTCCTGGCTATGCCATGCCTCGAACACCTCCTTGTACCTTTCCTTCCAGTTGTCCAACTCAGCCATGTACAATTTCTCTGTCCTTGTCGCCTAACACGGACGTTTCGCAACGACATGAACCCGGTCTCCACACTCGGACCCGCGTTCACAACTGAACTTGTCGTGTGCATCGTCCTCCTTCCTGAATTTTCGTCAACGTCTTCAAAGGCCGTTGTCCCCAGTCTTAGATTTGACCTTCTGCTTTGCCACTTAGCCATTGGTCCTGTAGGTATCTTATTCTTCTTTCAACATTCCGTGCACATCCAGACCCTCCTTATCCTTGGATCCTTTTGTTTGGTCTTGCTCTCTCTCGGCAAAAGCAGCATATTTCTTGTTCTTGAGCCCCTCTAGACCTACCGGTTGTTTCCTACTATGTGTTAACCTATTCGATTTCGAACTCCTCCATTCGTCATCTGCAACCTTGATCCGCTCCCTGGGTTTCACCACTATTCTTGTTTGTCCACTTCGCCTCCCAAGCTTCTGTCGCCAATCTCTCCTCTATATGGTACATTTCATACAGACTTCTTGCCATTTTTTGCTTCCTTATGCGTCTTCCTGATCGTAGGAGTTGGATCCGAAGGGGGGGCGTACTCTCTCTCCCATGTTTCGCATGCCTTAGTTCGACTATTGATCATGCGTACTCGACAGGACGGAGCATTGTTCCCACAGGACCGATCACCGGTGGTCAATCGTTCCTTCATACTTAGCGAAAAAGGTGGCTCAAACATGTTTTCCCTACATAGCCTATCCATCCTATCGATATTTCCCGCCTATTCAACCTATTTCCAATGCCCCAGTACAGCTACCGTGTTCTCCTAGCTATTCCATGCCTCGAACATCCCTCTGTACCTTTTCCTTCTACTTTTTCCCAGCTCAACCATTTGCATTTCCCTTTCCGCCTTGAACAACGGACATTCCGCAAGGACATGAACATGGTCTTCGCACTCGGAGCCGCATTCAGTCGCATCTGATTTATTTGTGGTCTTCATCGTCTCCCTAATTCTTCGTCTACGTTCTTGAAGACCAATGTCCCCAGACCTAAATTTGACCTTCAGCTTGTATCCCTGCATCTGTCGGTCCATGTACGGGTAGGTAATCCTTGCAATCTATTCCTGCTTTCAACATTCTGTACACATCCAGACCCTCCTTATCCTTCGTTTGCCTGTTTTGATTCTATCCTTCTTCCTCGGCAAAAGCGAGATTTCTCCTCGAACTCCTCTTCCGATTCCAGTGTATCACCTTCGTCAAATTCGAACACCTTCCATGCGTCAGCACTGACCCACTTCGTAGGTTGGTACACCAATTCTTCTTGTTGCCCACTTCGCCTCCCAGGCTTGTGTCGGCGACATCCTCCGCTCCCATACCATACATGCGGTACTGCCATCTAGGGGGCGATTTCACGGCTATTACTCTACTCTTGCAGCAATAGTGTCTCGTGATTAAATCCACCCAGAAAGACCTGTGTCCTCTGCCTCAAGGGCAATCGGTTTATTGAAACATAGATGGATGCCTGCTCCAAATAAGAATTTGGAAAATATGAACATGTGCTCGGTTAGAGGCAACCAATCAGCGTCGCGCCTCAAGTTAAACAATCGGATTTAAGTCGTGGCGCGTTCTGTATATGGTGTACCCGTATTAGTTTTTTTTTAGCAGAGAGCTGCCCGGCAGGGATACCTGTAGCTTTGCAAAAAAAACTTACCACCATTGATGAAGCATGACTGCTGTAATCCTGTCTATACTAGTGTGCGAGGGCCTAGGGTGCCACCTGTGCCTTTCGTGCTAGTGTGGTCACCTATCACACGCTTTTGAGTTGCCGGATACTAGACCCCGAGTGGGGGGAGTTTTTTCCGCGCGCACCATCACAACAGCATAACCCGTGCTGCGGAAAGTACCTGCAGTAGGCTGGGTCGTGCGCCCCCCGTGAATATGTGTTGCTTTTGTTTTGGTACACACACCCGAAATGTTGTTGATGCGATGTTTTTGATGCGAATCGTTGTTGTCAGCACTCCGTATGCGTTAATAAATGAAGAAGTAGAAAATATGCCCCACCACTCAGAACACAGCAGCAGCAGAATATTTGAACTAGCACGCGAGTTGTCGCCGATCGCGAGCCCCTTCTCAATACGCCCTGTCGTGGTCTGCAAACCACACGCGAACACCCTCTGTGATATGCAGATAGTGAAAGCCGCGAGCTGTAGAGGAGGAGATGCGTGGTAGCTGGTCTGAACACGTGCCAAAGTTGGCCACTCGGTGTGGACGAGGTCAAAAAAAGAACACAGCAGCAGCAGAACCAAACCGACCGACACACACAGCAGTAGCAGCAGAACCAAACCGACACACACGTACGTGTCCCGCCGCAAAGAGAGGACAAACCGGGTGTGAATGAATGACTTAGGGGTTGGTGCAAGGAAACAACGACGCGAGAAGTGTTCACCTATTAGGAGTAGGCTTGGGCACTCGTTTTTTTTGCAGAACGTCGCCAATTGGCGCAGTTATCGATGAAACGGATTGTGAATAGAGTACATATCGGCACCGAACGCAGCGACGCGGGCACGAAATGAGAAACGCTTGGGTGCGGAATGATGGCCTTGTTACGCTACAGCTTGTGCACTTTTCCGCACCGAAAACGATCCTCAAACGGCTTGTTTATCGGTGCAAAGGTGGTGCGAACACACACACGCACATACACATGGCGGCCTCGTCACGACCCTCACGGGCGAGCAGGCTAAGAACACATAGGTGGCACAATCTATCTCACAGCCTAGACTACATCTGGCAGACAGTGCCCTCGACCCTTCGACGGCGGTGGTATCTC
>CACKRE030001198.1:0-16495 GCA_902602495.3 Ectocarpus sp. CCAP 1310/34 | reverse complement strand
CCCCCCCCCCCCCCTCCCTTGCGAAAGCTTGGATTTCATTGCTGCAGATTGCGCTGTGTGCGGAAACGGCTACACTCCATCTCTCGCTCACAGTTGTACGCGATGCTCACGCTCAAGGCGCCAGGGACTCATGGTCGCCACGGTATTCGTCGCGCTTCTTGCGGCCTGTGCAACTGTGGCAACGTTCCGATATTTGCTGTCGACGGAATTTGAAATGAGAAACATTGGCTGCTTCCGCAAGACATTCTGAGCCATACCCCTTCAGGCCTTCAAAATCATCATCGTCGTGTGGCAGATATTGACACAGGTACACGTGACTGCGTTATGGATTGAACGCTTCGCTGCATACGGGTGTGCCAGGTAGACACACCCGCACCCGCAAACGGTGTTAATAGCTCTCGTAGGGTATGCTTGTACGGAATAGGAGGGACTTGTGTTTGTTCGGAGCTTCTTGTCGAGGTGCCTTTTGGAATAAGCTAGTTCAGGGAGTCAACAAGTGTCAACTGCCAGGCGACTATTACCTCCACATGTGAAACCCTCACATTGCTTTTGGTCCGATGTTGTCCTGCGCCGTTTCCCGCGCAGTTCGCAGCCGCAGCCAACGTCACCTACCCGCGCGTGTACCAGGACTTTCTGAGCGCTATCGACACAATCAACGTCGACCTTGGTTTCATGATTTCCGCCGGGTGCTTATGGTCAGGCATTGACTTCCACGGTCGGCTCCTTGTCGATACTATCGGACCTTTGCTTGCGACTGATATGCTCGCTTCGACGGACTTGGTCGCGTTGCGTAGGAACGCCACGGCCGGCCACGCTATACTGGAAAAGATACGTCACAAGCACGTCACGGTTTTGCTCTTGGTGACGTTTCTGGTGTACTCCTCGGTATCATCAATGGTGTTCCAAACTTTCGCTTGTAACTCCCTTGACGACGGCAACAGCTACCTCCGGGCGGACTACAGGATTTTTTGCACGACTTCGAAACACCTGGCTCTTCAAGTGTATGCCGGCGTCATGGTCGTTGTATACCCAGTGGGCATCCCCCTCCTGCACGCCATCCTGTTGTTTCAACATCGTGATATTTTGGTCAATGCCAGTGCAGACAAGGCGGCAACTCAGCCGATTGCCAGCTTGTGGGAGGCGTGCAAACCCGTGCGCTTCTATTTACGAAGTCATAGAGTGCGGACGCCGTACTATCATGCTCACGGGCGTGGTCGTGTTCATATACCCTAGTGATGCGGCTCGAATTGCGATAACTATTTTGATTGCCGTATTTTTCTTCGCGGTTGTCGGTATTTTGTCGCCATGGACTGCACATCTGAGTTCGACACGTGGCTTTCGCGTGGGGGTCAAATCGTTGTGTTCCTGAGCATGTTCGACCTGTTGCTGCTCAAGGTAGATGTATCCTACGAACGCAGTCAGAGTTAGCAGGCTTACGCTGGAGCGCTTGTGGCAGGCCACGTGTTGATGTTCCTCGCTATTTCAGTCGAGGTGGTAGGCATCTGCTACGTATCGAGGAGGAACAGAGTGATGGAGGAAGACAAGGCGTTCTTGAGCTTTCCCGGGTTGAGGGCGCGTGCAACATCGGACGGAACCCCTGTGTTTGAGAGGTCTCCTGCATCGTGAAATCGGTGATGCTGATGCGACAGGTCTCCGGGTCGGAAAATCCTGACCCGACTCGAAGGGTGCCCGAGGACGTGGTGATGGGTATGCCGTTGCTCGAGTGTTTGTATCGCGTTTATGTAGTGACATTGATCGTGCTTCATTGTTCAATTGCGTAGCAAGGGCACCCATAATCTGGCTGTGCACGGTGATAGACGTGGTGGTGATCAACCTTGCAGCCTGGGGCTGCTACGGTTTGTTTGCGAGCTGGGAACGTGAAGTGCATAATGATAGTTGTGTTTGAACAGGGTAATGGTTGTCGAGTAAACCAGACTGTAGGTCCCGTGTTTGGCGTCATTAGACTACGTCTTGTGAGTTCCCGAGAAGAATGTACGTAGACCAGTGTTGTTGTGAGCGTTACATTGTAGTGTGCGCGGTTGTAGGTGATGTGAGCTTTCGGATTTTGAACTTGGCAAGATGCTGGCGCGATGTGAACTTCGAAGGTTTTCGGCGAACCACGAAGTCTGAAGCTGAGCCGCACCTGCTAGTTGTAGAGTAGGCTGCCGCTTTCTGCACGTTGAGGTGCAATGATGGCGACCAATATAGAGTGAGAACATGGAGCATTACACTCTCTACGTCGAGGACCCCTGCTGCCTTCCATAAGAGAAAAAAGATGCTTCTTAACAGAGACGCGACAAATAGAGGGTGATTTCGGTCTTCTCGCGGTGTGATCAAGTTTCCTCCACCCTTCGAAGCATTGAATGTGATCCCTAGGCGAAAAAGGCAACACGCAAACCCCGGACACACCCTGGCTCCTCCGTACAACATGTTTCCTAATTACACCTTTAGCACCTTCCCGGCAAAACAAGTTTGTCATACACAACCGCTGTCACACTGTGTCGTTTTGAGCCTGATACCCACAGGGGAAAATTTGCAATACGGTATCGTGTTCCAAACTCTTCTTGGGGGTGAATTTGGTGGAGCGCTTGGGGGTCATTCTAGTGAAGTCGCGGGAGTGAAAATGTTTTCTACGCAACCTGGAAAAATGTGTTAGGTGGAATGCCTTTGGTGGAAGTCGTGAAAGCGCCTTGGGTTGTTCAACACAAGTCGTGAAATTGAAGTGGGCTTCCACGGAAGCTGGGACGAGGTGCCATTTGTCAACCACTGTTGGATGAAATGCCTTCGGTGGATGTCGTGGAAGCGCCTGGGGTCGTTGGTACGGAAGTCGTGGAAGTGAAATCGACCTTCACGAAAGATGGCACCATGTCATACTTGATAAACAGCGGTAGATAAAATGCCTTTGGTGAAAGTCGTAGAAGCGCCTGGGTTTCTTCTACGGAAGTCGTGGAAGTGAAATCGACTTCGACGGAAGTTGGGACAAGGTTTCATTTGTTAAATATATAGCGGTAGATGAAATGCCATCGGTGGAAGTCGTAGAAGTGCTTGGGATTGTTCTTCAACAGGTGCGGAAGTGAAATCGACTTTCACTGAAGATGGGACGAGATGCCATTTGCCGAGTTGCGGTAGATGAAATACCATTGAACAAGGTTTTGGTGTGATTGAGAGCGAAGTTTCTGATTGAGAGCGAGATTGCGCGATGCGCTGTAGCTGGACTACCGCTGAGAGGTGGAGCTTGCTGCGTGACTTGAATTGAAGGCCTAGCCCGTAGCTACAAGCCGATACCCTGGTCATCCTGTGGACGTCTCTTGTTGTGGAGCTACAGCGGGGAGCAGAATCTACAGCAGAGCTCACCGCCCGCGATCAAATCGCCCTGAAACAGTTTGAGGCAGGAATAACCAATCTGGGGAAATCTAGCAACTTGTCTAGCTTCTAGCTGCAGCATCCGATCGCGATGACACGCATATGCTCGTGACGCTGCTGATGAGACCTTCAATTTGCGCCGCTTCTTGGAAGAGCCCGCCCCCTACTTCCCAAGAAATGGCAAGAGGCGTCTGGACCCGAAATTTCATTTTTTTTGGCTCCCGTTCTCAATCGTATACTCCGCTCTCAATCAGGCGAAAACCCTGTTATTGGTGGAAGTCATGAAAACGCCTGCGTTGGTTCTATGGATGTCGTGGAAGTGAAATATACTGCCACGGAAGTTGGGACGAGGTTTCATTTGTCAAATAGCGGTAGATGAAATGCCATTGATGGTAGTCGTGGGAAGCACCTGGGATTGTTCTTCAAAAAGTATGGAACTGAAACAGACTTCCACGGACCTCGCACGAGATGTCCTTTGTCAAAAAGTGTGAGGTGAAATGCCGCCTGGAGTTGTTCTACAGTGGTCGTGGCAGTGAAATCAACTTCCACGGAAGCTGGGACGAGGTGCCATTTGTCAAATTGCGGTAGATCTACCGTCATTCTACAAGAGTCGTGGAAGTGAAATAGACTTCCACGAAAGCTGGTACGAGGTGTCATGTGTGGAATTGTGTTGGATGAAATACCATTGGTGAAAGTTGTGGAAGTGTCTGCGGTCGTTCTTAGGAAGATGTGGGAGTGAAATCGACTTCCACGAAAGCTGGCACGAGGTGTTGTTCGTCACCCAGTGTTGGATGAAATGCCTCTGGTGGATGTCGTGAAAGCGCCTGCGGTCGTTCTACGGATGACGTTGAAGTAGAATTGACTTCCACGGAAGTTGGCTCGGGGCTTCATTTATCAAGTATTTTTGGATGGAAGGCCTTCCGTGCAAGTCGTGGAAGCGCCTCGGGTCATTCTACGGAAGTCGTGCGAGTGAAATCAACCTTCACGGAAGCACGCAAGTAGCGTCATTTTTCAAATAGTGTTCGGCGAATTCCCTTTGGTGGACGTCGTGGAGCGCCTGGGATCCTTCTACGGCACTCATATGAGTCAAATTGCCTTCCACGGAAGCTGGCACGAGATGTCATTTGGGATGTCATTTGTTTAATAGCGGTGGATAAAATACCTTTGGTCGAAATCGTGGAAGCCCCTGGGGTCGTTCCACGAAGGTCGTGGAAGTGACATTGACTTCCACGGAAGCTGGCACGAGGTGTCATTTGTGAAACATTGTTTGATGAAATGCCTTTGATGGAAGTCGTGGAAGCGCCTGGCATCGTTCTACGGAAGACGTGCAAATGAAATCAACTTAGACGGAAGCTGAGACGAGGTGTCATTTGTCAAATATAATAGTGTTGGATGAAATGCCTTTGGTGGAAGTCGGGGAAGCGCCTGGGGTCATTGTATGGAAGTCCTTGAAGTGATATCGGCTTCCACGGAAGATGGCACGATATGTCATTTGTCCTATGGTGCTATATGAAATGCGTCTGGTTTAGGTCGTGGAAGCGTCTGGGGTCCCGAAGTCGTAGAAGTGAAGTCGACTTGCTCGGAAGGCGGCAAGAGGTTCATACTGTGAAAGAGTGTGAGGTGAAAAAACTTTGGCAGAAGTTGGGAAGCGCCTGGGGTTGTTCTACGTACGTCGTAAAAGTGAAATCGACTTCTACGGAAGCTGGCACGAGGTGGCATTTATCAAGTAGCGTTATGTAAAATGCCTGTGGTCAAGTCGTGGAAGCGCCTGGGGTATTTCTGCGGGAATCGTGGAAGCAAAATAGAAAACGGAAGTTGGCACGAGATTTCATTTGTCCTTTGTTGCTATATGAAACGCCTGTGATCGAAGTCGTGGAAGCGCCTGAGGTCGTTCTACGGAAGTCGTGGAAGTAAAATCGACGCCCACGGAAGGTGGCAAAAAGTTTCATTTGTCGAAAGTGTGGGGTGTAATGCCTTTGGTCGAAGTCGAGGAAGCGCCTGGGGTTAGTCTACAGAGGTCGTGGAAGCGAAATTGACAACGGAAGCTGGGACGGGGTGTCATTTGCGGAACAGTGTTGGACGAACTGCCTATGGTAGAAGTGGCGGAAGTGCCTGGGGTCAATCTACGGAAACCGCGGAAGTGAAATCGGTTTCCACGGAAGCTGGTACGAGGTGCCTTTTGACGAAAGGTGTTGGATGAAGTTGCAAGGGCGCCTGGGGTCGTTCTACAGACGTGGTGAAAGTGTAATCGACTTCCACAATAGATGGCACGAGGTGTCATTTGTGAAACGATTTTGGATGAAATGCCTTTGGTGGAAGTCACGGAAGCATCCGGGGTCATTCTACTAAGTCGTGGAAGAGAAATTGACTTTGACGGAAGCTTGCAAGAGGTGCCATTTGTGAAATGCGGTAGATGAAATGGCAGTGGTGGAAGTCGTAAAAGCTCCCAGGGTGGTTCTGCGGAAGTCGTGTAAGTGAATCGACTTGCACGGAAGGTCGCAAGAAATGTCATTTGTCAAAGGGTGTGAGGTGAACGGCCGTAGGTCGAAGTCGCCGAAGTGAAATCGACTGTCACGGAAGCTGGCAAGAGGTGTAGTTAGTCAAATAGTATGAGGTGAAACGCCCTTGGTGGAAGCCGCGGAAGCCACTGAGGTCGTTCTACGGAAGACGTGGAAGTGAAACCGACATGTATTTCTCTCGAGGTGTACATGCCAACTACGGCTTTCGAAAACCAGGGCTGAAACCGAGCGAGAAACTCACGCTTTTCAAGAGAAACTCGCTCTCGCCAGTATTCGAACCCACAACACCGACTGCTAGAACGATGCAAGGATACAAAATTAGCCTTGGGTTGCTACCAGGCTCCAGCCCTCGTGAAACAGGGACAAACACCCGTGCAGAAATGCAGGAACAGGGCTGCAAAGTACGGAGCTAGATGCTAGCAACGTGCATCATGTAAGCGTTTGAGTTTGGTCTGTCCGCCATTCCCCTTTGCGCTCTTGAGCTTATCGACAGTCGCGGGATCCTCGACGGGGTACGTCTTGGGGGCTTGCTTGATGAGCATGGTATCGTCGCAGCAGGTGTCGTCGTGGCAGACGTCTACTCCTGAAAGCTCCTTGAGCCACATGGCAGGATGATGACAAGGTTAGGAAGCACGATATAGTTAGCAGTCGGCCAGGTGTATCAACTAGCCGTACAAGTTCAAGCGCACGGGAACGAGACGCAAACCGTGACTCGGGGCGTCCTGGGTGACCACGTAAAGGCGTCTGTCGTTGCTCTCATATGTCGACGTCTAGGGCAGTGGGAAAACTACCGAAGAAATTTGTACGCAACACCATGAATGCATGTCAACTCATATACCCTTCCAAATACCTATTGACTGCCGACATGGGACACCCCTCGAGTGCAGGGACCACGTTGCCGTCCTCATCCTTTGATGCGTTCTGGATCGAAGAATTTGCTGCATTGAAGCCGTCGACTCGGATGTTTCGTAGACGATTCAGTGCCACCCGCCGCTCCCGCAAGAACTTCAACGTGGCTTTCCTCAATGGCAGCATGGCAGCGACGAAGGCCCGGACATGTTCCAGGGGGGGGTCTTCACCTTCATCGGCCGAGCCGTCGCCGACGCCCGCTTTCGAGGCCAGCGGCAAGACAACGATAGCGTCCGCGGTTACAGGAAGTAAAACGTAGAAAGACCAGGTTACGATCAGACGTTGGCTACCAGACAAAGGAGGTTTGCACGATGGGTGGTTGAGTGCCCGACGGATACATTCTCCGTAGACACCCCCGGGACGAATCCATACAGGTGCCGGTTTCCGCACGTAGGCGCGTCGCTCGTATCGGGTACGGCGACCAAAGAGCTGGCCGTGTTGCACCTACAGTTCGGTCGTTCATCTGCGGCATACGTCTACGTCGAGCAACATTTCGTGAGACAGACGAGACATCTGGACCAAGTCAACGGTTGAGGCTTCTACAATTAGCGCAACCTCGACCTTGCCATGTGGGTCGGCGTGCACGTCTCGATCTCGACACCAGAGTCGTCGTCGTCGTCTCCCTCCGAGTCCCCCGACCCTATCTTGTCGCCCTTCTGTTTGGCAAGGAGTTCCTTCAGGAAAGATCTTGCCGCAACCATTGGGCGGTTGGCCTGCAAATCCGGGCGTGGAACGTTGTGGCAAAATCGGGGAGCATGTGACCAACACAATGTCCTCGGAGACGGATGTAGTGTCTGATACCGCTGCCACCGCGAAACGTGTCTAAACTCTTCCTGTGTCCATACGACATGCGACTTCATTTGGTACTCAGTTTTGCACCGAGCAGGCGGGAGTCGAACCTTTAGAGGATGGCTGTAGATGCGGGTGCCATATCGGTTGTTGTGGAGCGCCGATATGCTTATGACCGACGTACAACTAAACAGCTTGGGCGAGGTATGGATCAAGGGGCGGCCCACAACGACGGTCATGGAAGCGGTTCACTTTTGTCAAATAGTGTGGGTGATTGCGCAAAAGCCACATCAACAACGACCTTGGCTCGTTTGAAACTGAATCGACAAGCCGCCGAGGCAAAAGCCACATCAGCTGCTGCGAGGGCTCAATCCAGGGAGAAAGACAGACAGAACCAACCAGTTTCCGCCAAGTAAGCGAGGCAGATAAAATGTCGCAAATGTCATCGAAGCACTCCCCTGGAGTATTTCCAAGCAACGCACAAATGAGTACTTCCGTGGTAATATTGCTCTTGTCGTAAATACTCCCCACTCGAGTGGGATTTCCTAACAACGTACCAATGACGTGCACGTTACTCCGTTCGCTCTAGGCATTCGTACGCCCCCACGGCAACCAACCTGCCTGCACCAGCCTTCGACCACCCTGAAAGAATCTTGGACGGGCAAGATCACCCTTCGTTGACGGAAAACGTGTTCGGCACTTCGATGCTGTTCAAGTCTATTGCTGACTTCGATCAACATATGACCGAAAACGTACACAGGTGGAGTTGTTTACCATATATTGTATTTGTCCTGAAATGTCCTCCCGTTACTCCCAACAGACCATTTCATTCGACATCCGCCCCCGATCAATTACCCACATCTCGACACCTCTCCTGCAACTCTTTCCGGTAATTACTGCCGGCCGCATTTCTTTTCCCAGCACTTCGTGTGCCGTTGTGACTGCCTGTGCCGACGCGATGACATAACCATGGTATCAGCCCAGTTCACAATCATTCTTTTTTGGGCGCGGGGGGAAATTTGACCGCTCACCCCGAGATTATGGCCAACTCCAAGAACTACCCTGGGGACACGACAAGCTGTCTCGATGGACGGGTTGAGCTAGCAGCGGCTAGTCCTGTCAGGACGAGTGGGATAGTTTTCGCTTTAGAGCAGTTCAACGTCGGCTCCATACCTGGGTCCGCGCAAAGAATGACGAAGCGCACCCTCACTTTCTTTTGGCAAAATGTTCACAGCGTTGAATCTGCCCTACAGCCTTGCGCCTTAGACATCGCCGGGTTGAAGACTCGCGCCTTTGTCGGCGCGCGCCCGACCTTCGACGGCGCAACTGAGGAAGATTTTTGGAGCGAGACATCAAAGAATACGCGATCTTATGAGCTTTCAGCGAGACTCGTCTAACCGACTGCCAGGCAAACATATCCTTTTTCACCGTGCGACGATGTCTCAAGAAACTTGAGACTTTTCCACAAGACGGATCGGTTCCACAACAGATTTGGAAATCTCTCATTGCCACGTCTGACCCTGACCAGACACGACAGAAAACACGGCCAACTAATGTCCCCGACAACCGCAAAACTGAAGTACCTGGTACGACTGGCGATAGTCTTGACGACATTGACACCGACGGTGCATTCGTCGTCGACAGCATTGAATCATACCGCCAGGTAAAGACACCTCTGAGGAGGGAAGGCCGGACCCCTTGAGGGCCCTAGGCGCAACCTTGGTCCCCCCAAACATCAGCCTTGCGAAGAGGGCCGCGGCGACAGACGAAGCTGCGGCCGGATGGCCTCCTGCACACCCAACAGGAATATTCATGTCATTCCCCACACCGAAAATATGGTTGAGGACTTGCGCGAGCCTGGAACAATGATTGCGGCGTATTTCCATCCGCACGCCGTGGGTGGACCACCGGACAAACGCGCTCGAACTCTTTTCTTCAACAGGTGGGCCAAAAGTATCTTTCGACGCCGCGATTCCCGGTGCAGGAAGAGCAGGACTTTCGTTTTCTGTTTGGCAGCCATCATATTTCGCAGAGAAGCCATTTCCAATTCTCACTTGAAACTAAGCGGAAGGGTATCGCGCGGGGTAGCGAGCACACTGGCCGGCTTTGCGCCAGAAGATCTGCGCGATGCCGCGAGAGAGATGGAAGGTGGTTTTTCAGCTGCCAAATCTCTTGCTAATCCTCCCGCATACCACAAGCTCATCCTGACCATACAATCCGTCGACAGCGTTGCTACCTGGACGATCTCCATGATCACGCAGCTAGGGTAACCCCTATTCCGAATGACCATCACCTCGAATGACAAATCTTCTCCTTTTGGCATGAAGCTGGTGTGGTTCTCGACGTGTATAGTATAGGCGAAGGCAGACCTTCCATCGTATGTCAAAAGGACACGAAAAATCGCCAAGGGTCCGTTGCATGCGCGGATGTTTTCCACACCACAATTGACGCGGCCGTGAAATTTCTTCTTCGATTTGGAGAAGGACGGAAACGGTGGCGTTCTCGGCAGGGGCAAGACTTATGTTGGCATGGCGGAAGAACAGAAGCGCTTGACTCTTCATTGTCACCTGCTCTTATGGTGTGTCGGATACCAACATTTTTCGAGTTTACGAGAAACGAAACACAACACTCCGGACAGCCACCAGCAACTGGCCAGTTTCTTGAGCTGACTATCTTCCCGCAGGTTGCGTCAGAAGCAGATGTTGAACACGCGTATCGAGGCGACACGGAACCAACAGGAGCGGAAGAAGATCACGTGCCGCCCAGCCAAACCCTGTCGAGCTGCCAGCAACGGAGTGCATTGCCGTACTGCCACCGTGTGCTTGCTTCCAACCGCCCCAGATCGAGCGCGACGTTGTCGCGGAGAAAAGAGTACTTCCGCCCCTTCAACCGGACGTGGCGAATGTTGCCTGCAAGATATAGTCTACACCCACACCTGAACCTTCACCTGCCACAAGTTTGATCACACCAACTCGTGCAGGTATGCTGACCTTCTGACCATTTTGCTACAAGTGTCGTTCCCGTCCATCTCCATGTCGTCCATTGTGCACGCCTCGTTCTCATCCATCTGAGAGCGCTACGTGCGCCCTTTCTCCCTCTGTCAAACATGCCCCCATCGGTTCTCATCAGGTTGATTTCGACAATGGTGGAAAACCCCTTGTATATCGGACCAGCGTTCAACGCGGCTTCCCGACGGAATATCCTAACGGCGACAGCTTTTTGGAGATGTCTTGTACTCTGCTCCCGAATGCGAAGCAACCGTTGCTGCCGCCGCTGCCGCCGCTGCCGCCGATGCCGCCGATGCACAAGAAAAAGAAGGCAGACAGCTGTTCCACAGAGACGCCGAACAAGTCTCGAGCGGTAACGGTGACTCCAAGACGGTGGCCAACCGATTCATCGCCGACCGTCGTCGGGAACAGCCGATGATCAACTGCTACAACACCATCATTCAGTATTGCATCCGGAGCGACATGGACATCAAGGTCCTACTTCGCGACAGCGATACGCGAGCGTGCTTATACATTCTCAATTTCACCACCAAGCCGAACGTGGATGCGATCCTCAACGTCTTGGCTCCTGTGATGAAACACATCAAAACGAAACGGATTGAGCCCCGCAAGCTGTCGTTGTTGCAGCTGCGCTTGTTAGATGGTTCTCGTGCAACTGCCGCAGCCAGCAAAGTCCTAAAGGACAGCAACGTCAAGTGTTCGACGGAGACAACAAACTGTACCATATGGCCCATGCTCAGAGAGGCATCAGCGGCGTTTGATGTCGCCACTCCCACTCCTGCATCTATTATAACTAGGGTATAGGCGGCCGCCCGCTGATGGGGCGGGACGGTCACCCGGAGGCAAAATCTTTGTCATTATGTTATTCGCCGTGCGTTGGCCGAGACGGACACGGCGCCCACGAATTAAGCGGAGAAGGTCGTAATTTTCATGTATTCTCAAACTCCGGAACAATTACTTAAGCAAATATTATTTCGCAACAAATACTTTTTTTGGCGCCCCTAAATAGAATGTCGGCACCATCGCACTGGGAAAATACGAAAATGACGTACGCTGTAAGGAGAAGTCGGAATGAACGCGGAATATCGGAAACAACGTGCATGAACAAAAGACACCGCAGCAGAAACCAATGGCACGTGGAAGTTAATTTCCAGGTATTGGTCGGACCATGGTTCGACCATGTTCGTTCCAGAAAATGAGCTACACGCAAAATGCAGCCTACTGCTATTAGACTACATATATATAATCCAGACTATGTATGGGTCTGATACGTGCTGCCGAACTACAGAACACCGCACATACATCATGTACACACGCCAATACTGTGTGTGTGGTACGACTGAAAACTACTGTACGTTATTGACGGTCCAACTTGCTGTTTTTCGCCACCCTGAATGTTTGGTCCGTCCGGTAGACGTAGCAGAAGAAATCAATACAGTATTATGTTATATGCTCACAGAAAAAAGGAGAAATGAATATCCGGGCAACGATCGGACCATGATCCGGCCATGTTTCAGAACATGACTTGACCGCAAAATGCAACGCGCTGACTACTAACCACCAACCTTGGTTACTGCAAGTGTTGTAAAAATAATACTGTATCAATATCCCTCTAGTTAAAGGCAATATACTCACACCTTTACTCCCCTGTATGTTTCTGTGGCCACAAAAGGCTATCGCCAGGTTCCAACCTGGACGCGAGCCTGCTTTCTTTTCCGGGTGATGTTCTCAAAGCCCACCCCGGAAAGCAACCTGGCTGGGTCGTCACGAGCCCTCCGTACAAGGGTGCTGTGGGGTTTGTCAAAGCGGCTTTGGCGGTAGCGGCGAAAGGCGTGGCGCTCAAATTGCCGCTATCGTTCCTGGAACCCCTTTCGACCGGGGTAGCTGGCTTGTAGATAACCCCCCGGTTATGTGCGTTTTTTTGCGGAGAGCTAAGTACACACATGCTCACCATGTGAAGGTCGGAGAATTTTGGGGCGTGTGTTACACCGATGGAGGCTGCGGCAAGAGCGGGGGATCGAGGCTCGTGTTCTGCCTTGAGTAGAGGTTGCTTATAGGAGGGCCGCCGGGCGACCTGACGTTCAAAGAATGTTGTTTGTCGGTGGCGTTGATTGAGTGCAGAATGGTCTATATCTGCGTGTTCCACGAAGGGTGCAAATTTTCGCGCTCCATAAAAAAACTTCGAACATAGACTCAAAACCGCCCGCGGTTCAGTCACCACACGGACTTTTGCTGGTTGAATATTGTTGTGGAAGTGCATCGCAGCTTCGCCTACACAGGTACACCATGCCGTTAGTTGAGTGTACAGCAGTTCTGATTCTGCGGGTGCTGAATGGTACGATGCAAGATAGAGTGCGGGTGTTCCATGTACCCGCTGTTGACGTTGGCGGGTAGGTGCACCCCGTGAGCAAGAGGTGTATGACAACACGGTACTCATCCTCAACTTCACATGAATCGATGTAGACCATTTGCGACACCTCCGATATTCCGCTCGAAACACCAAAATTCCAGTTTTTTTTTTTTTCATCACACGTTACACAGACCTTTCATTTGTCCCCTCCCCGCACGAGTCAACAACCATTCCGCCCGGTGAAACAATCAACTGCTCTCGGCCATTGGTCCAATCCATCTGGTCGAGCTGCTCGTACTCTGCAACGTCATCCTGAAATCCACCAATGGTCATGCCCCCGCCCAAACCGCCGACACCAGGCAAAACGTCACACTCATCACTGGATTGATCGTCGTCGCTCGCTTCTTCAGATGATTCCCCCCCACCTCTATCGAATAGCATGACTCTATCATTGGCCGCTTTTAGGCAGCAAGCGGGTTTACATTTGCACAGCTCTGAGCAAATTGACCCTTTCTGGATGCAGACGCATGTCGTACATTGACCCTTTCCCGGCACACCCGAACATGTACACTTGACCGTCTCGACCCCGCCCGGCCAGATAGTAACCTTCGGCTCCCTGCGCAACAACATCATACAACCACCGTCTACTGCTGAGTTCTTCAAGTACCCCTTGTCGTGCCATTCGGGAACTGAAATGGGGTAATTTTCTGAGGCTCCCGAGCCTGCAGCACTAACCGGCACAATCGAGAGCCAATACTCTACTAGCCATTCCATCCGAAGGGCGCAGAGGTCGAGAACGTCATAGTTAGGGGCAGCACCACTCACTTGCCCTTTCCCGAAAGCCGACTCGGATGTGCGTTTGTGGACGGCAGCAACCCACGCACTTGTTTCATCAACCGCCCCTCCTCGTTGCTCGGGATCAACAGTTGGATCTACCTGGTGCCCGGGTGGATATGAAAATAGCGCCTGGTGCTTTTTAAAGAAAGCGAGGGCGGCAAACTTGATCAACTCTTCCCTTTCCAAAGCCATCCCGGCAACAGCTCCATCTTTTACTGCATTCCCGCCCAGGGCCTTTGGAAACCGATGGTTCTCTGGGTTAGTGATATAGTCGTAATACGACGTGAACATAAAGTACAAGTCAACCCGAAAAATGTCGGGGTGAAGTCGGTTCCGAAAAAAATGTCGGGGTGGTACCGCTTGCCGCGGATGATTCGGCATTTGCGGAGGGTGCGGCCGCAACGGGCGCGATGGCGTCGATAAGTGCGCCTCCGACGAGACGTGCGGCGATGAGGGGCGTTGGCCTGCGACGTGATTCGAAAAATAGGATTGATATCTTGCTAAGTCGGTAATGTAGGACATACAGTATGGGGAGAACGAACTATGGGTGGGGGGAAGTGCTTGGTTCGCAAACGCACAGCTCTCGACTGTTTTCCGTGCCAAAAACGGCCCTACCTTATACAACTCAATGGAGAGCCCGGAGATCTGTAACAAGACTCTGGCTACACGTCTCCATATAGCAGAGGCAGCCAATCTATTTTTTTCGCTACACATCTATTTACCGGACTGGAGGTCGCATGCCGAGCACTTGTGCCGTCGTTGTCGCTGCCGTCGGGTGTCGTCTCCTCCGACTCGCTGTCATCGTCGGTAATGTCTTGGTCTCCGTGCTGGTCGGTGGCGCCCGAGGCGCCTCGCTACGACCACAGGCACGTGAAGAAACAACCCACTGTGAGCCTTGTAGTCAAATTGAGTTAATAGGACATCGGACATCGCATAATGGTCTGTGGTCACGATCTGTGGTCATTTACTGGCGATGATCGACATAGTTTCAAACGCGGAGAAGTTTTTCTCACCGGGCGTGTCTTGTCCGCCGTTTCGACGCGGCCAAACGGAGCAGTCGCGATGCGACCGATCACGCCTCCAACTCCACTGAAAACGTCCAAACCGCCGTGCGAATCATCTCGACCCCCCTGCGAACGAAGCCGTGCGGAGCAGTAGAGCCAACCCTAACCGTGTTCTCCTCCGTCTCCATCCCAGTCCCCACCCCCGACCCCACGTGTGCTCCCGCCGCGTCCTCCATGGCCTCGTCCGTCTCCTTCCTCTCGCCATCTCCTTTCCCCACGTCGTCTGCCTCTTCCCCGCAATCCAGCGAGGTGAAAATGTTGCCGGTACATATCAAAGTTGGCTAATAGGCTCGAGCCCTGTACGGAAACAACAACAAACGCTTCCCATCAGAACATTTTTCGATTCTATTCACGCGCAGCATTACATGTTTGGCCTGTCGACATTGAAAAGCTTACGTAAATCGTACACACCTTGTCGATGGCCCCGCTTCTCTCGACGCGCCCATCCATGCCGCCGCCACCACCACCACCACCACCACCACCACCACCCGCGGTCGTTGGGCGCCTATTTTTTCCCGCGAGAACCCAGCCGTCTCCACCCTCCTTGGCTGCGGCCGGCTTCCTCGCGGCGGCGGGCTCCTTCACTGCGATGGACTCCTTGGCTGCGGCGGGTTCCTCGGGGGCGGCGGGTTCCTCCGGGGCGGCAGGTTCCTTCGCTGTGACAGACTCCTTGGCTGCGGCGGGCTCCGTGGCTGCGGTGGGCTCCTCGGGGGCGGCCGCCTCCTCCCGGGCGGTGGGCTCCTTTGCTGCCGGCTGCGGTACGTCCTGGAACACGGCCTCGAAGTGCCCAGATGCGTGCCATACTGCCATCGGGGAATGTGGCTGCAGGTCCTTCGCACCGTAGCACGGAACGAGTTTTCCCTCTTTCGTCGCCTTCACGAGTCTGAAGTTTTCTAGACCTGATACGACAGCCGCGGCCTCCATGTATTTCCCGTCCCAATATCCACCTTCATGTTCCGCCACCATGACCCATGTCTCCCTCTTCAAGATGAGTAGGAGAGGGTTGGTCAACATTTCTTCGATGGGGCTCTCCTGTACTTTGGCGGTGCCAAAGGTGAAGTCGTCAGTAAATTGCCCACGCTCCACTGTGGGGTGGATCTGTGCCCGCCCGAGGCTGGCTACGTCGCGGCGAAGCTTGCGGATGCTGGCGAGTTGTTCCCGTTCCACGCGGGCTGTTCCGGCGGGAACCCCGGACTTGATCCGACGAAGATCGGTGATGGTGTGCGAACCACAATCCCCCCCGCCAGGGTTGGGCCACGCTCTAAAGGGCGTGCCATCCCTTAGGCGATACATTGTTCACCTGACATTTTACAACAAAAAAAATGAGAACGGGGTGTGTACATACCAGCTAAAATACCAGCTCCACGTCGAAATATGTACTTCGAAGTATGTAATTTTGTGTCTGAAATATGTACCTGGTATGTAATTTCGCTGTAGTGTACTTACCTTGACCGATGCAACAAAGCTAGCCCACACTACCATTGGAGGTTGTCATGTGGACGGCCGTGGAACGGCAGAACTAAAAAATGAATGTGCATGATTGATTTCGTCATGCCGCCAAAAATATTTACACACCCATGTCTGTACGAGAGAGAGAGAAAAGGTGCCCGCAGTTTTCTGATTGGTCAACTTATGTGGTAGTGTTTTTTCACGAAT
>CACKRE030001197.1:31515-41845 GCA_902602495.3 Ectocarpus sp. CCAP 1310/34 | reverse complement strand
GGGGGGGGGGGGGGGGGCTGCTGCCGGTTCGTCTGCGGCGTATTTGCCGATAAAAGCCCCCGCCAACGTAGCTTCTCTCAACGTAAACACGCACTTCGCCACTCGGTCTCCCCAGCGGCCCGCGACATCACGTGTAGCACCTGCAGTAGTGCGGCAACGCGATGAGCTGAATCCCGTGGAGGGCAGATACAGCAGTAGACGTGTAGCGGAGGAACACATGCTTGGATCGTATCACGTTGTTGTGGTTTCGCCGTCCGCGGAATCACAACAACCCAAGCATTCGTCGGAAGCGGCAGTAGCAGCAGCGGTGTCCCTGGTCGCCGCGTTGGCAATGGGTATACAGACGGCCGCAGCGGCGGCGGCGGCGACGGCTTCGGCCAGAGCGCCGTCCCCGATAGCAGCATCGGCGGTGGTAGCATCGGTGACGGGGGGAACGGCAGCAGCAGCAGCAGCGGCGGCGTCCCCGGTCGCCGCGTTGGCGTTGGGTGTCCAGACGGCCGCAGAGGCGGCGGTGTCGACATCGATGACGGGGGTAACGGCAGCGGCGGCAGCAGCAGCGGATTCCCCGGTCGCCGCGTTGGCGTCGGGTATCCAGACGGCCGCAGCGGCGGCGGTAGCGACATCGGTGATGGGGGCAACGGCAACGGCGACAGCAGCAGCGGCGTCCCCGGTCGCCGCATTGGCGTCGGGTGTCCAGACGGCCGCAGGGGCGGCGGCGGCGGCACCGGTGACACAGGTATGTGGCGAAGAGTTGGAGGAAGCGGTTGGTGCGACAACCATGCCATTGCCAGTCCTCGAGGACCTTGGTAGCCAATGTGCTGGGGGGGAGGTGAGCAACAGCAGCATCAGCTGCAGCAGCAGTAGCAGCAGCTGCAGCAGCGAGGACAGCGGCGGCGATGGGAGCGGGGACGAGGGGTTGGATGAAATATGGAGTGGAGCCCCGACGCACCCTTTCGACCCCGGGAAGGCTGAGGGGGACGTGAGCAGCAGCAGCGGCAGCAGCAGTAGCGGCAGCAGCGAGGAAAGCGGTGGTGATGGGAGCGGGGATGATGGGTTGGATGAAACCTGGAGCGGAGCCCCGACGCACCCCTTCGACCCCGGTACGACATCTTCGCGTAGCANGCGAGGACAGCGGCGGCGATGGGAGCGGGGACGAGGGGTTGGATGAAATACGGAATGGAGCCCCGACGCACCCTTTCGACCCCGGGAAGGCTGAGGGGGACGTGAGCAGCAGCAGCGGCAGCAGCAGTAGCGGCAGCAGCGAGGAAAGCGGTGGTGATGGGAGCGGGGATGATGGGTTGGATGAAACCTGGAGCGGAGCCCCGACGCACCCCTTCGACCCCGGTACGACATCTTCGCGTAGCACGAGGAGACGGGGGGCGGTTCCAGGGGTGGCGTACCCCTTCGATAGGGGCAGGAACGGGAGTGGCAGCTCCGGCGGCGGCAATGGCGGCAACGGCGGCAGCCGCAGCAGTGACGGGAGTGGCGGCTTTGGCCAGAGCTCCGGCGGCGACACCGGCGGCAGCAGGAGCAGCGACGGGAGTGGTGGCTTCGTCCAGAANTGGCGTACCCCTTCGATAGGGGCAGGAACGGGAGTGGCAGCTCCGGCGGCGGCAATGGCGGCAACGGCGGCAGCCGCAGCAGTGACGGGAGTGGCGGCTTTGGCCAGAGCTCCGGCGGCGACACCGGCGGCAGCAGGAGCAGCGACGGGAGTGGTGGCTTCGTCCAGAACTCCGACGGCAGCAGAAGACGGCAGCGGCGGCTTTGGCCAGAGCTCCGGCGGCGACACCGGCGGCAGCAGGAGCAGCGACGGGAGTGGTGGCTTCGTCCAGAACTCCGACGGCAGCAGAAGACGGCAGCGGCGGCTTTGGCCAGAGCCCCGTCGGCGGCACCGGCGGCACCGGCGACAACGGCGGCCGTGGTAGAGGCAGCAGCAGCGACGTCACCGGCAGCCGTGTTGGTGCTGGAACTCATGACGGTCGTAGCGGCGGGGGAACGGCAACGGCGGCGATGGCAGCGGCGATGGCAGCAGCGGTGGCGCCCTCGAGTCGACCGGGAACGGGGAGGACACGGTGACAGCCACGACCTCACCTTGTTAAAGCCAAGTGGGAGAACATGTGAAGCGTGTACGACATTGTTCGGTTTTGTGAGCAGGCATGTATGTTTTAGTTTCGCCATTTGGCTTCGCATTTATTTTTTTGTTCTGTTCTCCCTTGCTAGCGCACCCTGCACTTTGATGCAGAAAACACGTGTATGCCACGGCGTGTGCGTAGTTTTTTTTTTGAACTTGGTTTCATGATAATAATTGCACGCTGCGACAAGATCAGCATTGCCAAAACCTGTGAAATAGGAAGCAGCACGCGTTTTTTTTTCCCTTGGTTCTTGGTATATTTTCAGTCGCGTTTAACCTTGCAGCTGAATGCTTCATACTATTTCCGTATTCTTTGGAGGGAGTACGTTCGGTCGAGTTTTTTTTTTTTCGAACTGAACACTTCACATAAAATGTTTCGATATTTTGGTTTTTATGTGAGGTCCTGAGTTTAGTGGTCGCTCTCTGCGGTGTGTTTCAGGCCGCGCGCACGAAATGGGATGATAGCGCGTTGTTCGACATGCATGAAGGGATACCGATCAGGGAGCAGGGGGGCTTTCGGAGTTCCAGTTGAGGAGACAGTTTGCATACGGTACGAACTTTTTCTGGAGTTTGATGCCTTGTGTGTTACGTGTTTTCATGTTCTGGTTTGTATCGCATGTTTTGCTGCTCTTGCATCGAAAATCATGGGGGGGGATGTCATGAGGTCATGTATGACCATGATTCTAGAGGGCATGAGCAGCAATCGAATTGGTTTGTTTTCTGGTCGCACCTACTACTTGTGTGTTAGGTGAACGGCAAAGCAATCGGGCTGTTGGCATCGAAATATTTGCTCGGGGTGAATTTTGGGAGCTGACAGCTGGGGGGCTGTTTGCGTGGATGCTTGCTTACGTTTTCTATCGTTTCATGGACAACAGCGACGGTACCGATTAGCGGGTGCGTGCTGTTTAGGATTTGGTCCTTGGACACTGTATTGGAGGAAGGATTTGACATGTTTTGATGATTAATGGTTGGGGCCGTTGTGCTTTCCGAATTCTCGTTTTGATTGGTCAAGAAGTTGAGTTATTATTTGTTTGAGGATTTGGTGCCAACTCTTGCAAAGTTGTTTTTTTCCCAGAAATATCCGTTTCCGTTCCGACCCCTTTCTGATGTAGCACAAATAATTGTTGGGTACCTTTCTGAGGATGATTCTTTTGTGTCAAGGGTTTGAGATTATTTCCAGAGACGAACGCGTTGGATTCGTGAATAAACTGATCGAGACGCTTTGTGTTGAATGTGTAGCCAGTTTTGTTGAGTAAGTTTTCTCAAGGGGTGTTTTTCTGTGTTGGCTGATAGCGCGTGAAGGGTTGCAAGATCGAACATCGTATCAAGTAGGGGGTCTGTTCGTGGTACTTGGATATGAGTCCGATCTGCGCATCCTCTGTGGGGGATACGCGTATGGGAAGTATGGGTGTGATGGGTATGTATGCTGTTGGGGTCCAAGTGTGGTCCCCCCGGGTGATCACACGGCGGTGTGCTCCCGGCACTTGCCTGAGGGGCTTGCCTGACGGATATATATATTACATGGTCCTTTTCACCTGCTGTTCCTGGGATAACATAGCTCCCAGTCTCAACACCACAGACCGCTGAGGGCGGCAGTGCACACTAACAGGTTACATTAAAGAAAACACGTCGTTTCGGTGCATAGCTCTCCTTGTCGTTGCTTAAAGCGTGTGCCTGCTTATCTCGCCGATATTTTCACACAACAGTGCCGTTTCGTTTTTAACCGTTCTCAACGCCGAGATTGTTCTGCCACAATGAATTTTTTGACGTAAATGCCCACAGGCGGTGGCCCTTGTTGATGGCCTTCATGGCGGGGGCAGCCTCCTTGACACTCGATTCCGAGCCCGAAAATACCGAAGATATCAACGAGCTCATTCGCAGGTGAGGTTCATGCACATCGTTTATGATTGTGGCTCGTGCGTACTTGGTCAATGTCACGACAGCATGGCGTAACCAAAGACAGGCAAACTAAATGTCACCCTCCACCCTCACCGGATACTCCGCACCAGATACTCCGCACCGGATACTCCACGACCGGCCACGAGTTCAGGGCACGTCCGGCACGGGTATAGAATACCCATAGCCATAGCGTCTGGTGGAGTTGCCGTGGGTCTACCCGTACCCGCACCCGGGTTGTGTACCCGTATCGGTTTTCTAGCATTATCGTACCCGGTATCATCGACGCCTTTCGTCTAGGGCGCTACATTCTAAGCTTCCGGGAGTGCCTGGTACGGTTATGACCCGCAATCTTGCGCGTGTATATTTGGGGGTGTACTTTGCTTGTACCACCGAACCTTGACTCAGTCCCCTGTGCGACTCTGTCTGGCGAATTGGATCAGGTGCAAGTGCCAGATCCAAACTGCGACGGTGCACACTTTTGGGGAGGCTGCGGATACGCGTCCTCTTCAAGAACTCCATGATCTGGTAAAAACTTGAATAAAATTGATCCGACGTTCGTGAGTTGTCATCTGTCAGCGAGGCAGACTTCCGATATGAGCTGTGTTGGAACAGAGTCACCAGGGTCTTAGGTTCAGGGTCCAAAACTTGCCGTTGTTGCCAGCCTTGCTGATAATTAGCGCTCTACAGTATATCACTTCGAGGATCTTTGGCACACCACAAGACGCCTCGTATTTTTCGAGTTTCTCGAAGCGCCGATTGCACCGTCTTTGCTCTTTCGCTCGCATTCGTTTTCATTTGAGGTGCTGCTGATATGCACAACTTCCGTACGGCGCTGACCCCTGTTTGCTCGGCAAAGTTTCGAAATCACTGAGCACGACGGTGCCGAAGCTTCTGGATGCCGATGGTGTGATCGGCATCATGCTCAAAGGTATCCAATCCCCGTGTACGGAGGTAAGAACCAGCTTCTTTCTGTCGATAGGTCAAGTGTGTGTATGGTTTGGAACGGTCAACCAGGCCTACATCTTTCCACATTTTCACCACTGACATAGCTCGGTGAAAATGTTAAAACGTGAGATGCGAAACACGGAATAGTGAAAACATGAACGTATGACAACGCGAAAACGTGCAAATGCGAAGGTGAACGGGGCGTTTTCATCCAGTCTTGTCGGCGTAGTATCCGCAGCTCGCCTACCGCGGCACATCCAAAGCAAATAACCCACAGGGAGTTTGTGTCATCTTGACCGGAAGCCTGAGTGAGTGTTCCACCGTAGAGAGTGTTCATCTTGTCGGTGGGTCGATATTGGGTTATCTTGCCGGCGGGAGTAGTGCTACTCTTTCACACACCTTCGTTTCCTTCGTTTCCTTCGTTTCCTTCGTGCAACGCCGATGCAAGTCTGCAAGAGTGCTAGTGCTCTGAGGTTGATTCGTCGAAACTTCCTTCGGGGGTTCATCCGCAGGAAGTACTGCGCATCATGTAGCTGAGTATAGCTCTACCCTCACCTTTTCCGCTACATCATCTCTAACGGTCATTTTCTCTCGCGACCTGCACATACGCCTCGCTCGATAGGTCTCCGCGCTATGCAACCGTATCTTGTGTATCCTGTCCACCGATCTCCACATTGCGGCGAAATGGCGAACGACCCATCAGTCCGAGTCGCCCTCGTCGGGGGCATCACGCGGTAGTTCTCCGGCAGGAAAAATGCGCGCGAAGCGCACCTAGCGCAAGTGCGGAAGATGTCTAATTGGAACGCCGCACCCGCACGTTATGGAGCAGACAACGAGGGTGATGAGGCTTCTGATTGGCTGGCGGGCGACCCTGCGGAGGCCAAGGCAGAGCGAGCGGCTGCTGATGTCAAATACTGTACTCTCGTGATGCTTCGTAACGCCATGGGTGCATCTCGATGCTGCACTGGGACTCCAAGCATATGTCCTACTGAGACAGGGTTATCCTTCGCATACGAAGAATGGAAGCAACAAGAGCTCCCGAAGGTTCTGCGTCTTCTGGGTGGCACACATCACGACGAGGAGATTGAAGGCGATCGGGGTGCCCCGGCGGTGTCAGACTGGAACCTGAACCAAGAGTTGGTGGCAGACCTCGAAGAGCTCGTTTTGGACACAACTGCACCAGTTGGCGGGAAGGTGAGTATTGTTGCGGCGACACTACAGTAGGTGTTTGCATTCTGTTTTTCATCTCGTACCTGGTGCAACGGTTTCTTTCCTCTTCAGGCTAGCCAAACCCCGAGCTCTCGAGGTCTGCGTGCAACTTAGGCTGAGAAGGGTCTTCAAGTCGTCTTGGACATCTCCCGCTTGGTTGAGAGTGCAGCAACTCGCCTACAGAACAACATATGCTACTGAACGTCGTGTGACGTACACTACCGGAGATGCTCCTGGTGGTTCCGGCATGCTGCAGATACCACGCCGGAGAACGAAAATATGGATACGGCCAAGGCTGAAAGAAAAACCGTTTTGGGTTTCTACTCGACAGATTCGTCGTGGACTTAATGTTGTCGCTCTTATACCTTTCGGCCCGTCGCCCAACCTGATCAATATCGAAACCATTGTGAAACCAGCAGTTAGAAGAACGAGTGGCGACCGAAACACAGTCTCCGAGGCTAGATGCGGCAGCCACTTCTCTGCTAGCGGAGATCAGCGATCATTCGTAGTGGGTGGGGCTCCTCATGCAAAGGTGAAGCAGAACTACGGTACTACGGTGAGGTGGGCTGAACACAGAGTCTTCGAGGCTACTGCCCGAATCTCAATCACTTGCTCACATAATTTGCAGGAGAACCCTCCTGGGTCTCGCGGCTTCGTGTCGACGGCCTTTCACCGGAAGTTCGGCCGAGGTAGCCACGCAGAATCTGTGGGCGGAGTATCGGAGGTACGTTTGTACGTTTGTGACGCCGGCGATCCATTTCAGGTCTCGTCGTTTGTCACGCGCGTCTCCGCTGATGAACGACACATGTTTTCTATCACCGAAAACAAAAAGAGGGCCGGGCTGAAGCCGCGAACGTTGCGCGCTCGGTACGTTTGCACTACTCCCCGCCGGCCCTTGCCAACGTCACGGCCCGTCCTGTTTTCGCGATGCAAGAGACACAGCTTATCGAAGTTCAGCATGCCCAGGTTGACCTAGCAAGACCCCGTTTCTGTTTCGATGGCTTGGTGCAATGACAAGCTTGACACGGCGGGAGTCGTGTTGCCCTTGGCCCTGGGGAAGAAGACCAGGATCTCGTTCAACACGTGAGCCAATCTTTCCCCCTTTCCGTGATCGGCTGCGGCGGTGCTTCAATTTCACGTGTTTTCCTTTGGTAGCGCCCGTATGTATATCTACCTCTACTTTTTCAAAACCGGTCGAATCTTGCGATCGTATGCTCACTTTTCCTGGCGACAACCGACGCCGCTTCTACTGAACCCCGTTTCGGCCAACGGCCGCTCTTGCTTCCGTCACTGTCCGGGTACATCCCCTTCTTTCAGGCCGAGCGAGTCCGGGCAGTGATCCCCGGGGCGGCGCCTGTCGGTGCCCTTTCCCTCTGCGCCCGTTCCTGGACAGCGGCTATGTCGCCGAACTAGGTGCCCTAGCGTGCGCCGCTTCGTCGCCTGGGGCAAGCTGGAGAGCTGGCTGTTGCCGCGTCGCCCGGCGCTGTGCCGTGGGCAATGTTGTTGCTGGCGGGGCTGACGGCGTTGTCGGGAACGGTGATCCTGATGGAAGCTTACGGACCGTACGGTTTTGTTCGTCCGATTTGGATGATTCTGCCGGCCTCGCTCGCTTCTCAACGGACGTTGGACGCCCCGAACGGGACGAATGCGGGTAGCTGTTGATTTAGGTGTGACTTCGAGTAAACTTCCTCATTTATTTCCGAGCGAGCGACAAAAGATAATCAACAGCCTAAACTTAGGAGGAGTTGGAGGATTGTCGTGAAAACTATGCATGCCTTCGTTCTTCCACGTATCTCGGCAGCAGTCCCAAGCATTTCGGAACCGACAAAAACGAAGCAATGATTTGGATTGTGCGATAGCTTGAACCCTACCTCGCCCCGTTGCGGCGCCGCTAGTTTTTACTCCTTGTGTCTGCCCAGCTCATACAATTCTTACTCGCTACAACGGTCTCTTTTTCTAGGGTCCTCTGCTGTGTACGGTGATCGCTTCGGTTGCTGCTACTCCTCGTCCTCGCTTGTGTTACAGGTGTCTTGTACGTCGTGCTCCGTCTTTGCCCATACTCTTTGGTGCCGGCGGCAATCATCTGTCGGGTTGAAAAGTCATTCCGCTGAGTTCGGCCATTCTGCGTGCGATTGGGGCAACCCAATGATGCATTTCGCTCGTGGGCCCTCAGTATCATCCGCGATGGCGCTGTGTGACGAGGCCGCTCACCCGGGAACATGGAAGTTCAACTGTTGTATGCATAGACGATCGTGGATTGATGGTGTCACAGTACTTGATTAGCCATGCGATAGTGTGGCTGGTGATTTACGTCGTAGAGTGTGGAGATAGTTGCCTCGATTTCCTTGTGTTGTCTCAGGAAACAGAGGACATGAACTGGATCCTCCTTAACGGGAGCTTCAGAATTGTCATTGACTCGGAGGGAGGGGTGCGAGATGACGTGGAGGCCCGTCCCATTTTTGTCGGCACTACTTGTGGCTCCTGCCAAAGTTTTTAATGGTCCCGTTTCTGCATTACTCGTACAGAAGCATGCATTTGGCGACAAAACAAAATGTCCCTATTCCCTCTCATGAGGTTGGTGTGGGGTAAAGCTGACGAAAGCCGCGTAGTCCCTAACTATAGATGGCCATTAGTACGGGCCTGTCAAGTGTGTGGAAAGAGAAAACATTTAATCTCTGCCTGCTTGCTTGTGAGATTTGAGCTATTTCGGCCACTGCCAAACCGCGCCGGACCGTCGACCCCATCGACGTGCTTTCTACGCGAAGTTGTCGCCGTAAGGCAGGCAAGCCGCTCCTGCCTGTCGAAGATAGTTTCTCTGAAGAACCGCCATCTTCATCTTCACCACGGACTTCCGCCCCGAACCGACCGTCCCGGGTGTTTCCCACAACGCCACTAGCCCCGTCAACGACCCCAGTTTCGCCAAGTTTGGTTTCGACCGCTTGTGCTGGTCGTTCATAATCGAATCCTTCCGCGCCTGCGGCTCATGGACTGGATTCCGCGTCTCGGATGTCTGCTGCAGCTTCGGTTGCATCCGTTTGCGACCTACGCCACATATTTATCGGGTGAGACTGTTTTGGTGATGTATTAACTTCACGAGAGGTAGACGACCGTCCTTAACATGGACGAAAGAGGGAGTGCTCGAAGAGCGGCTCCCACAGCAAGGAGGGGCCCCGTGAATCATCGCGGTGCCCCCTATCAAACGGTTATCTTACCAGTCTGCGTGACACAAAATCATCCAGCACATGTATCCAACAGCAATGTTCGCAGACCCACGAACACCCTCCCTGGTTCTTCACGCGAGTGACTACTGTAACCATCAATGGGGCAAGAACGCCCCTGGATACACCAGGAAATACCAACATGGTAACATGTGGAGGGGAAACCCGGCGTCCGGGCAAAACCCCTCGAAAATAACCCTACCACCACAAAAACCGCCGCTATCACAGCGGACCACAACGGCCGCACTTATTAGAAAGGCCAAGGCGAAGACAAGAACGCGAGGAACTACGTTCCCCCGGACGATGGTCTCCCAACGCCCCCTACTCCTGCCATTGGTACACAGACCGCAACAGTAATGCGCCTTTCCCCGCATGGAAAACATGACCTCTCCCAAGTGCTAGAAACTGCTACAGCTACTCCGGCAAACTCATCAACTTGCGCCGGTGGTACTGCAGACTAGTCCGGCTAAGGGCCTTGGTTAGGAGGTCCGCGTGTTGCTCCGTTGTCGGGACGAACTTGACCGAAGTATCCCCCGACCTAAACAATCCGCGGATGAAATGAACTCTCACGTCGATGTGTTTCGTGCGACCTGAGCTGTGGGGGTTCTGCACCAACGCTATGGCCCCCTGGTTGTCCTCAAGGACCTGGATGCTGCTACCACTGGGCTCTGGGCCAACAAACGAAAGCACAGCACGCACACACAACGCCTCCTTGACGACCTCCCCGGCAGCAACATATTCGGCTTCCGTCGAAGACAAAGACACGATGCTCTGTGTCTTGCTACCATGGCTGAATACGGTACCTCCAACCGTCGTCGCCAACCCTGACACCGAACGCCTATCCTCCGTGTCGGCGTAGCTAGCGTCTACGTACACGGCCAGCCCTAACCCCGATCCCCGTTGGTAGGTGATGCCGAGGTCCCTCGTC
>CACKRE030001197.1:0-19962 GCA_902602495.3 Ectocarpus sp. CCAP 1310/34 | reverse complement strand
GGGGGGGGGGGGGGGGGGGGGGGGGGGGGGGGGGGGGGGGGGGGGGGGGGGGGGGGGGGGGGGGGGGGGGGGGGGGGGGGGGGGGGGTACTCGTGTTTTGCATGACTTAGTAGTTGGATCATTGAACCCTCGTCCTCGAGAGGACGGAGCGTTTTGTTCACACGGACACGAGAGGAATGGGTGGAGCAAATATGGCATCAGTCAGCAACATACCGGAGCGTCCAGGAGAATGCAACAACGAATCAGTATTGTACACAAGACCTTACACATTCATTGCTGGGACACATGAATCGTTCGTTCACCACCTACTCCACAGGATATGGATGGGCAATCGCCTGAAGACTGTTTCCGCCCAGAGAACCTTCGCGTCAACCTGAAAAAACGACCGCTGAACCGATGTACGGATATGCATTACCATAATAACCGACAGGCTGGGAAATCCCGAGTTACCACGCCCTTGTTGGCCCATAAGATGTATAACACCAAAAAGGACGAGGTGTTTCCTTGGACCTTTCCTTGACCTACCTAAAGTCGGAAGCATTGAGTGGGCAGCATCGCCCATCAAGCTAACCCCAGGTTGCTTGCTCCACGTCGTCCATTGCAAGGGGCTGTCTCCGACGTAAACCTCGATGATCTTGTTCGGGGGCGTGTTTCGGACGACATTTCGCACCTGTAAAGCAAGACGACAGTCGGTTACAGCCTCATGAATCAAACACAGAGTAGCAATGTAGCACCTTATTCTAAAGCTGTATCCTTCAGTCTCTCCGACGGAAATTCATTTTGGTCGAAGTGTTCCCCTGTCATTCCGACATCCCCACCCTTGACCGACCGTGAAATCAAAGCCGATCTCGACCTATGGCGCACGTCTCGCGACATCTCGACGATGCCTCGGCAGGGCATCGCAAACTATGGCCCCTCGCCAAGGTCCATCGACTTCCGCGCGCAGTAGCATGCGCCACAAGTGGGCGGCCATGGGTGACCATGCGCGCTGTTCCTCTCTCGCCTTCACCGGTTCGCCGTGTTCCTATCTTCATCTTTTTTGTCTTCTCGAACAACTTCGGAAAAAATCGAAAATCTCAGGGCCCGCTTGAAAGGACACAACAGACAGACCGACCTCGAACTACGGCGTACGTCTCGCGATATCTCATCTCGAGTATTGTATGCCTCTGAAGGGTATCGCGAGTCATTGGCCCTCGCCGAGTGGCACCAGAGGTCGTGGTAGCATACACCACAAGTGTGCGACCATGTGCGGCCGTGCGATTTTTTCCGTTCACCGGTTCGCCGTCTTCTTTTCTATCTTGTCCAGTTTCCGTACAATGACTCAAAAATATAACCTCTTCCACCGAAACAGAGTCCGGGATAGACGTAGCAATGAATATTAAAGGTGTTGTATCATTGCTCTTTTTCTTCTCGAACATTCTCACAATGTCGGGAAAAAGTCGAATCTCAAGGTCCGCTTGGCAGCAACCAACGGAAAAATGTTCATTTCAGGTGGTGGGTTTGCTTAGTGCATGAGAGAGTGTGTGTGCGCGTGAGTTTACCAAGACGACCTACATGTAGTGCCAACGCTTCGTGATACGACGAAAGAATATACTGTGCGCCGATGTGCTACCACTCTGGATGCGCCAGAGGTGCGCGACCATGCGCGCTGTTTCGCTCCTCTTCACGAATTCGCCGCCTTCCTGATTTCGCGGTTCTTTTCGGAGTCTCGAGCACTTTGGGAAAAAGCGAACCTGAAAAATCTGCAAATATCTCGACACACATCGCCGTTTCCGCCGGGTTCCGTATAGCAGCAACCAGCATCATATTCATTTCAGTGTTGTGGTTGAGTAAATGAAAGTCTAAGGGCGCCGAGTGAGTGACCAACGTGACATAGTGCCGATAAGCCATGACACGACGACGAGCAATCAAGTTGCATGTACCAGAAGTGTGCGACCATGCGCGCTGTTTCGATCTTCTTTACCGGTTCGCCTTCTATCTTCCTGTCTTCATGGCTTTTTTGGGCCTCTCGAACAATGTCGGGAAAAATCGAACCTCAGCGTCCGCTTGGCGGCAACCATCGACATCATGTAGTGCCGATAAGCCATGACACGACGACGAGCAATGAAGTTGCATGCGCCAGAAGTGTGCGAACATCCTCGCTGTTTTGATCTTCTTTACCGGTTCGCCTTCTACCTCCCTGACTTCCTGGCTTTTTTGGGCCTCTCGAACAATGTCGGGAATAATCGAGCCTCAAACGTCCGCTTGGCGGCAACCATCCACATCATGTTCATTTCAGTGGTGTTTTAGAACTGAAAAGAAAATTGTGTATGCCAGTAAGTCTTGATAGACCAAGAGCGCAGGCGGTGCTCCGACGCGCCACCATGCTGCATACGGCAGAAGTGTGCGACCATGTGCGAACATGCGCGCTGTTTCTCTTCTCTCCACCGGTTCCCCATTTGCTGTCTCTTTCGCTCATTTTTTGTTATCTTCTCGGAAATGTTTTGAACATATCGAATCTAATCTATGGATTCAGATGGATTCATTCGGTGTGATCGTCTACATCAAGAAAACCAGGAAATGCAAGGTCTCCAGACTTGGGGCGCACCATGGGCGCCCTCATCCTAAGGAATCGGCTGAAGGAAGGGTGAAGTGTAAAGAATGTGCACAGCATACCAAGGGCACGATACCGGAGGATGGATGAGTGGAAAAGTTGGAAAATGGGCCTCCACTACGACTGTCTGATCCGGTGAACTTACGCCTAGCGTGGAAGCTGCGGGAGAGCGCATTCATGCTGTGTTAAGGCTGAAGGTGGTTTGGGATTGGTGTGTAAAGTGAGATGGTGTGAGGCTACAGGCAGAGTGGGGTATTTTGTGGTGCCGAGGAGACCATGCATGCGACTTGTTAAGATTTAAACAATGCGGATAAAACTGAAAATGTGAGGTAAACGGTTGAACGGTTGCTGTATTCAAGGGTAGCCTGCAGGTATTTTCTGGCGGGTGCTGGCGGGTGTAGCTGACGGGAAGCAAAAGGCAACGTACACTGGCACGTCACACCAATAGAGTGCATGCGTTGGCTAATTAGCGCTTATACCACTTACTGTAGGCTAACCCGATGCGTTATTTACTCGTATTCCGATTTCACAAGTATCCTTTAGGAGTATTTAACCTACACAAGAAAGACAGAACACACAATACTGCAGGTACACCGGACTAAATTTTGGACAAGCTTACAAGAAACTTCGGGGAGAAGCGCGTCCTCTACCGACTGAAAATGCACTAGCCTCAAGGTCTCTAAAGAACGACCCGGGCGTGCGCGCGGCACAAAGGGAGGACAGAGGAGCTGAGGAGGCACAGCAACCGACTATCTCTACAGTCGGTATTTTTTTTAACTCACCCCTCAATTTCTTACTGCAAAGTGGGGTCGACCGTTTTTCATGACGGCACACTCAAATCAGACTACGCGCCGTGCGAACAGTCTTCATACAATCTAGACCAAGCACAGAGAATGAAGTTAATACCGAGCGGCCCGCTACGACAGCCGCAGCACTGTAGCAGCAGTACAAACTGCGATCTTTCGTAGCTTTGTCACCATCACCAGCAAAAAAGATTGTCAATCAGCGGTTTGACCTTTTCTTCCCTCTCAGCGAAAATATATGCTCCGGAGTACAACTTTCATTTCTTACATACCCACCCACCCACCCGGCTAACAACGTCAGAGAGAGAGAAAAGTACCGACCTAACGACGTTATGCAAGACCAACGGAGGAACTCTTCGACCGCTTTGTAATGGTAAGGAGAGTTTATTTTTTGAAGCACGTGGACCAGCAACTGTCGTTCTTTCGTTCTGGTCTGCGACCCACCAAGCGGTCCCCGCATCCACGCCTTTATTAGCCTGACAAATTTACGTCGCCTGTTTTCTACATATTCCGATTGAATGTGAGGTAACGCATTCCATCAAAGTGCAGAAGGTTTTTGCAAGGTTGTATTTACAGTTCCATCAACTAATCGACTACGGAAATTGCGAGTATTGACATTCGATTTTATTTCGTTTTTTTTTGTATTAGTACGAGCGCCGAAGGCCGATGGATCTTTACACCGGTTTCTATGGGAGCAGCGTGTTGCGAAAAAACTAAAAATTCCCAAAGTTTTTTGTGACTTTCCTCCAGTGCGGTTATTATGGGAGCAAAAAGCTGCCCAAAAAAAAGTTGAAACTTTTTCTCCGGGGCAAAAAAAGCTGCAATCAGGAGAAAAACGCAGCTTTTTTCGCGACGAAGGTGTCCAACAATAGTTACGCGGCGGGACTTCCGCCAATCCACGTCAAGCTGCTACCCTAACCACACACTTAGGCCCCCTCTCCTGCTTCGATTGGGAAAACCGTGATCACCGATGTCTCGACGACTACTTGACGAGTTGCCTCATGAATGGTATCTAGAAGGGGGTGATACCACGGGCGGTTGGGCAATGCCAAGGTTTCGCGCCGTGAGGTGCCGAATGCGCCGGAAAATCGGTTGTGCTGACGCCCGGCCGTCACCGGCCGCCAGCGATTATTTAGTTCAAGTTCGGTGTTTGACCGCCACCACAGGGTTAGTTTTCCATCGATACCTCTCCGAAGGAGGAAGCAACAGCAATAGCAAGGCCACTCAGTGGGAGGTAANACGACCGTCCTTCACACGGACGAAAGAGGGAGTGCCCAAAGAGCGGCTCCTACAGCAAGGAGGGGCCCCGTAAATCATTGTGGTGCCCCCTACCAAACGGAAATCTTTCCTGTTTGCGTGACCCCAAACCATCCAGCACATGTGTCCAACATCAGTGTTCGCAGACCCACGAACAACGCATTTCTTCGTGTTTGCTTCGTTCCGCGCTCCGATACTACCGCCAGTAACGGAAGGCCCGAGTCCAACAGGTGGCTCATCGTTTGACGCAAACATGGACGATCTCACGTCGCGCCTGGGCAGCATGTCGGTCCTACTGCAAGGATCTTCGCAGGACGACGAGACAACCAAGCTGATGGAGGCCATGGCTGCGATCTCGATAGACTCGGACACCTGGCAGCAGCGCCGCCCTCCGGCAATAGGACTCCGAGGACCCGGAGCCGCTTTCCAGGTGATGGGAGATCCGGTAGCCAGGGACGCAAGCAACACCTTCAGGATTGGGATCAAGAATAACGACGGGTCGCCAAAGCGCAAGGGAACCCGGTTCAGCTCTCGCCTCCGCGACCTCAAGTGTAAGGCCCGCGATGGCCAGCCTGTGGCCGAAACGGGCGATAGTGCGAGAAAGCGCCAAAACAAGAACAAATCCCCCGTGTGGCGTGTCGAGCGCCGGGACAGAAACGCAAGGTTCATGGGGAAACACCGTTACGGCTATGTGTTTGACACTGCGCGCTGGGGTGGTGACATGGATGATGGCGCTGGTGAAAGCAGGACCGGCCGCAATGATCTTGGCGATGGCGGGGACGGGGCGGAGCCAACGATGGCAACGATTGAGCAGCGACTCGTGGTGGATCGGCTACTAACGCGACAGGCACCGAACACGACGAGAGCCCTTGCACAATTTGGGACGAGTGCATGGGGGGCGAAGAAACTGAACCTGGGCCGCAGGGGGGCCGTGCCGCCGCTGACCAAACGGCGTTGAATGCCAACATTGTAGGGAAAAATATCTCGGTTGAGGGCGACCAGAGAAAGTTCCTCATCCTCCTGTATCACTTGCACACGTGCCGTGCGGACGGAGACGGCGAAACGTGTCAAGTTACTAAGCATTGCCCAGCCCTGAGGTGGACGTGGCGCCATATGAAGACATGCGAAGCAACGGTTTGCCCCGTCGCGGTACGTCGCAGCGTTCCCGATGAAGGGAACAGAAGTTTCATAGGGATAATTGCTTCGCACGGCCTTCCTTGTGTTTGCTCTGATCCGATCCTCGAGATGCATCTTGTGCATCTATGTACATGCAACTCAACGGTCATGTTGTGCTCAAGCCGCGTTTACATTTTGCATTCTCGACTCTCACCCGACAGGAAGCCATTTGCACCAGGTTAAGCAGCCTCGTGCATCACCTTTACCACTGCGACAAGGCCTGCAGGCTATGCGACTGCGTGGGGTACGTGAGTTGCGGCGATCAACACGTTGGCGATGACACGTAGGCCTTGGCGACAACCGCCGCTTGTGACACTGGCCCGTTGGCGTGGCATCGCACCGCACAACGAACGAATCGCAACAACTCAGAAACGGGTGGGAGGTGGGTGGAGATGTGTGTGGTTCTGCAGGAGGTCAACTGGGGAAGTCAGACGAGGGGTGCCATCACAGCTGCTAAGCAAGTACTTGCGAAGGATTGTCTCCTACGCTACTCTGACTGGACGACAATGTTCGCGAGGGTAATCCGGGGTGGAGATGTGCGTGGTTCTGCATGTAGTCAACTGGGGAGGTTAGACGGGGGGAAATAATTGCAAGCGCAATCACAGCTGCTGAGCAAGTACTTGCGAAGGATTGTCTCCTACGCTTCTCTGACAGGACGACAATGCTCGCGAGGGTTAATCGGGTAGAGGGCTGATACACGGTGACATTTTGAATGGGGGAAGCGAGGTCGCACGGAGGTCGAGGGGCTATCAACGTCAGACCTTGGGATCTTACCTAGCTAATTGTGGTGTGATCGCCCAGATGGCCGAATCTCGGGTTCGAGGTCAATGATGAGTCCCACTTGAACTAGGCGAGATAAGTTCATGGGAATAAATATGAGCAGAGTTTTGTGCGTTGTCGACTGGCTATGATGTGATAAAATCAAGACGCGGGTATTGGACCACGCCGCTTGAGATCACTGCAGTCATATATTTAACACTTGGCGCCGTTGTAGGAGGATTCTGCGGATCTAATATGTTCTCGAAAGCGAGTGAAAGCCCAAGTAGATTCATTGCAAAATCTGCGCCTAGTACGGCGGATTTAGGGATGAAAGAGAGCGCACAGATCCGCTGCTCCTTTCTTCGGTGCCATTCATGTTGTGCTTTCGTTCGCCTTGTTGTTCATCCTGCCAGATCGGCTTCGCGCTGATAATGAAACAGGAGCGGGACTATGACGGATGATCTTTCTAAAACTTCCACTCTTCTCCCTGAAACAGGTTCTGATGCGAAATACAGCAGTACACAGGTTTGTTTCTCTACTATCAAGGCGGAATAGTACCTCGTCTTTGATCTGGACGAATGTAGCCACAGCTTGAGCGACAACCTGCTTACCACACCTCCTCGCCTCGGTCGTGGTACGCCGTTTTGAGGACCAGCGCGAACAGTTCCAAACAGCGTTTGTTTCGCGTTGCCGTAGAAATGGCAATCGCCTACGATAACCATCTCTCCGGTGTTTTGTGGCGAGCTCGCAACATGATCAGCCGACCTCGATCGCACCACCACTTGTCGGCGTTTTGATCTCGTTGCCGTCGTCATCACCCTCCCCCATGCCTTCTGAAAGTAGTCGGGGGGCGGAAATCAAGCACAGACACGCTACAAGGTTAGTTCTGTGTCACTCCCCTTTCACAACGGCGACCGTAACCCGAGACTCAGGCTCGCTTGATAAAGTGCAAAATGTAGGGCCTACAATCGGCGGGTCGGGAGGCATGTTGTACATCTTCCCTTAAACCAGCGCGAGACACTCCACCAACAAATCGTGTGCATCGACCAATGATTGGTCACTATGTAATTCCGTCAGCTCACCATCATCAGAGGTGCTTGGTGATCGCCGAAACTGTCGACAAGCGTCACTTCACTCGCCAAGCCAAGACCTCAGGTTGCATGGCCAAGCGAACCCTCGAGTTAGGCCCCCAGAAATAGTAAACAGATAGTCTACAGCTGCACATTCAGCCAAGCAAACGTGGCAGCGAGCAGAAGCTGCAACAAGTCGGGTAGAGGGGAAGATGGGGTGAAATACGTCCGTAAGGCGTACGATTGCAATGGGGGGCTACTGCTGTTGTACTTGGACGTATGCTTGGAATTCATACCAGATATGAATCATGTTCCGGTACAGAGACACAACGCCTCTGAAGGATGCCATCCATCCCGCGTGCAATGCATTGCTTTGCTACATTTGTGGCTGTTGTCGAGTGGTGTGGGACACTCACCTACGCACCACGTTCCTCAAGGATGTCGAGACTGCAACGACCTGGCAGCACGAAAAACTCGACAACCGCATGCAGGAGATTGCGGATGACAGCGCCCCCGGAGTAGATGTACGCAACCGGCGTTTGCGAGGGGACTGAAAAGGACTAGGACACACGAGTTGTTGTTGTTTGAAAAGCCATCCTCTGATGGAAGTGCCCGGAAGGATTGTGAATTAGGGCTAGGGTGAGCAGTGGTACGGCATTGAATATGAGAGACGAAGCACTTGATCGACCTGCTGCAATCCACTCCCTGTGATCCGTACTATCTCGATGTTCCTGGGACTACATGAGCCTTAGGAAAGAGCGCGTTACAGGAGTCGTATGTTGCGAAGAGTGAACGGATATCATGCTGATATGCTGACACCCCTGCTGGTTGATAAGTGATGGTCTATTCATGTTCGTGCAACGGCAGTGAATGAAAGAGAAGACGTTCGTGCCGTGTGTATGTAGACTACATACTGTAGCTCTCGTAATACAAATTGAATTGAACTCAGGCGGTGTGTAGCCCAGTGCCGTCAACAAGCGTACCTGGGATGGCGGAAACGTATATGATTGGGTCTATGTTGCGGTGGAGGCGTATTTTCTTGGGGGAACCTTGTCTGATAAAATATTCACGTTCTGCTGTATTTACATGGAGCATTTCACAACACCATAGGCCACTCACCGAACGTACAACGAGGACCTCGCCGGTGAGAAGAGGCTCGAAGTCATCATTGTTGTTGGGGCTATACTCCAGATGTCGGCGGTAACGTTCTACTCGCATCATTTCGCCTTTTTCAGACCAGCAGTCGTTTCTTCTGTGAAGGGATAACGATGAGCAGGCGCACGAGCGATGCTGTTGAGATACATCACTCGTTCAATCAACTCAATCAATCACATCAATCAAACATCGGGAGGGAGGCACACAGTCCGGAAGGAATCAATACTATGGGTATCGACTCTGTGTGTGTATTTACATAGTCCGCCCTGATGATATCCCAGCTGGGCTTCGAACCCGCTTCCGCAACCTCTGTTGTGCAGGTAGACGCTAACCCTTCGTGCCTGAGTCTAGCGGGTTTGGCTCTATCCACCACCATGGAAGGGAGGATCCCGACTCACTCCCGATTTAGCCGAAGGAAGGTTCCATTTCCCACCAGATACTACCGTACCAGTATACGGAAGCACCGCAAGGAAGCTCGCTACAGACGCATGGGCTTTTTCATGGCACCACAGGGTGGAAACTGTGCGTGACCATATCAGCTGTGTCCAGTGTACACGAATAAGGCTTACGTTGCGCTACGTAAATTTGAACCAATGAATGGAGGCCCGCCTTGTGTCACTAACCTAACACAAAAAGAGCAGTCTTTTCACACCCGGAAGCACACCGCGAGTCCTCGTATGTGCGAGAATATCATCTCAAACCAATAGTCTTACCGGTGGTAACCCGGACACATACTGTCTAGTGCTTCTCCCGCATCCGCGATCTCCTTGACGTTGGCTACACCGCAAGCAAAGTAGTAGCTACTAATAGAGGGTGTGGGTTCCATTCTCCTCAACAGTATCGATGAAAAGTAAATAACAATATTGGCGGTCGAACACGAGTAAATTTCGTGACGATGCACACTCCGACTTCGCTGTCAGCGAGAGAAAGGGACGGCTGGACCCTTCTCGCCCTGAAAACTAAGGCAGGCACCGCAGGAGGAAAGGTAGGACGACAAAAAAAGGAACCAGAAAAAACAAGGCTCGAGTACGACCTTCCTACTCCTGTGCGACCCCAGCTGATCCGCCAAACAACTACTACAACGAGGGTGTGTAGACCGGCGCCAGAATACACTTAGCAGTAAACTACGTTGACACCGAGCGACACCAAGACTCGTAGACCGACCAACAACTGACATCAACGACAAAAGACACTGACCTCATTTTCAAAGCAACCATCGAAGAGCTAAAAATACGTAGGCTATTAAATGTGTTCCTTGGAGCGCAGAAGGCGGGATCGACGTGGCACGTGTATGGGCAGTGCTGGCTGGTGTGGCACCCAACAAAAAAGTGGTGGACGCTCTTGGACTACTGTACCGTTGTTTTTGAGCCGCCACCGAAACGGCGACCTCTGTGGCAACATGCCAATAAGTTAGACAAGTCGGATGCCCTCCACATCCCCAGATGTCGAGGAGGAGATTCCAGAGCGTGCCTTGAGCCTCTGGTGGAACGACCACGTCACCTGTGAGCCAACGAAAAGAGGACAGTACAATAGGCTTGGGCAAGAGGAAGACACGAAATGTATCCCTCCGCACGATTCGTCAACCAGCGTCGGCATGGAAAACGGGTCCGCAGAATGGACTGGGGTGCACTAATGGGACGAGCAGGATTGCTCGTCACGCACATCATTCATCTACAGCGCAAATTGTCGCAGGCCACTCCTTTCGTACATCGCCGAAACCACTACGCGAAGCGCGACAGATCTACCCCAAGGTTGATCGTAGTGATCATGTACAACGCATGGCAAAGCGCTTGCGAAACGGGCCTTTGTCTCCAGGTCGACAAACATACCACGGTCAGATCACAGCCAAGCAACTTCACCACAAACCGTGCAAACCTGCAAAGGGGAAAACAACAGGGGCATCTTGCCGCAAGACAAACATTTGCACAATGCTAGACTAACTTGGGAATACGCAGATCGCGCCAGGACGGACGACTGAGCAAGCACAACCTTCATCCAGCATCCCGTAAGAATGCCGTTGCGGTAATACCGGGATTTTACAAGTGAAGTGATACTCTCCCGGCACGGGTGGTGTTGCGATGTAATCAAACCTTCACATTCCCTCCTCCGACTACAGTTGTGCGGAAAAAAAACCCCAGCATGGTTCCATTTGCTTTGCGCATTCCCGTACTTTTGAGAGGCCCGTACTGCACGCCAGTAAAGGTACTTGGCTTTCGCGTGAGAGGCAACATATATTACGTGTCCACAGCGTCACGTAGCTGGCTGCCTTTTGGTCGGTCAAGTCAAGGTGCTCTCGTTCAAGTCTTCAGACCCTGACTAAGTCGGCACGCGGGAGTTGCCCCGCACAGTGCGGAACAGCTTCCAGAGACGCTCCTCTCACAGGGACCCTACATGCTGGGCTGACCAAGCAAAGACAGCTAGCGCCCGCACTCGAGAACCGCTCTTGTTGGCTCCAAGGCTAGGGTTCTTAGTTCCCAAGGTCATGCTACAAATGGTCGTTACTTAGGTTTTAGTGTAGGGGTTCTTGACAGGGCCCACAAATGGTGCTGAAATTCTTGCGTGCGGGCGCTCGTCCTGCCAAGAAAAACGAGTTGACACATATCTCCTACAGTCTTCCAATCGCAGCGGTTGTGATCGCAGCGGTTGTGCACATCTTGGCATTTGAAAAAGTCACTTTCTATGAAACCGCACACTGTCGCAAGTTGTCCAGATGTTTATACCAGGTGAGGCCATGAAACATCGTTTAGCCTCGAGTATCGGCCTCACTAGGATTGACTTTAGAATCTCGCCAAGGGGTTTTACTCTTCTCTTCCGAGAAGCTATTATGAAGAGCCGCAAAGACGCGTTCCATGCGGCCCACGCGTTGAGTTTCCGGTGAGGAGGGTTTTCTCATGGACAACCACGTCGACGTGGTCTTGTAGAGTTGCAGACATCCACCGACCAACAAGCTACCCCCAGAAAAAACATCGATCGGCGTTCCCAGAAGCATCCGTGAAAAATACAGATGGATAGACGCGGTCCCCACTTCGCTTCGCCAGGAAAAGATACAGCGATGAGTCGTCGCTCTTCGTTGAGACCGTCCCACCTTCACGTAGTAAAGAAGGAAGATCGCAGTCACAAGCTCGTTAATCACGACTCCCGGCTCATTGTTGTTGTCGATCCCGTACTGCTTCATCTCGGCACGCATCGTGTACCTGGCCACCAGGCCAACGAAAAACCTTGGCAGCCACGTCCAGAGGTAAATCTTGGCCGAAAGCGCGTTGGATTTGAAGACAGCGAATAGACCGACCGCGCCGGCGATCATGGCGATGACCGCTGATGTCGAAAGGTGTTATTGTCGATTGTGTTGCGTGGGACGTTGCGCGGACGAGAGAGAAAGGGACCCACGTGCGCGGGATGGATTGAGGGCGCACTGTTGCGAAGCTCCGGGCGCAAGTTGTTGCAGATCGGGCTGCACAAACACATCACTCTAGTTCAAGTGCCATTCCTTGCATGCCTTTCGGCCGCTACCTCCTCACTTCCGGCCATGCCTGGGGAAGAAACATCTGCGCTTCGGTTCATTCATTCATACCACATCTTACGGCTAGGTTGGACTCTTTCAAAAAAATAGCCACAACTCCACATTTCGGAGCTACTACGCCGGTCTTGCGGGCGATGCCTGCCGCCCGGCATCTCGTGCCGTGGTGGGGAACAGCAGGTCTCCTACTCTCTCCCATCAAGTTGCGCACAACCCGTTGCGATTCAGCGGTCCAGTGCTTCCCTTTCATCTGTGCTACAGCAGTACCCCACGTAAGTCCAGCTACACCTGTGGCCGGATTCTTTCCGTGCCGCACTCGTGGTTTTTCTCCACCCCGCCGTTCAACACCTACCTGACGACGTTCACTTTTCGTTGTCTACACCCACCCGCTGCGGGCAATTGGGAGTGACAGCATGACAGTGGTGAAACAGTCCAGAAGAGACAACGCAATTACACCCCGCAGTGGTGGGCATACCTTCCACGTACACGATGACCGGGAGGTTTTCGAAGAGTTCGACTTGGAATTCCATTTGCTCAATCTCGTGGCTGCGCTTCAGGCAGTCTTCCGTCTGAACGGGGGCATCTTTGCAGTCCATGTCGTACTGCATGCACAACAGCGTTATCGCAGCAAACGAGCGGTGTGATATTGAGGGGCATGAGGAAACTGTAGTCATGCAGCATGATCGAGGCGTGAAAAGGGCGCGGTTGGACAGTCTACAGCACGACATGCCGCCATCAGTTTTCCCAAACCGCCAACAATAATTGTACTCGTTGCTCGTGCCCTCGCCAAGCTCTCACCAACGACTGCACAATCGCGATGGCGGTTTGCAGCATTTTCTCGACGTAACCTCTCGCGTAGAACGCTGTCCAGATGCCTGTGTGCAACAGATCGTTCGCGGCGAGGATGCCCACACCTGGGCGGCGGTAAAACGTTCGGATGCACAATGCAACACAAAACGTTTCGCGCATGACCGCAGGTACAAAATACTTTTCGCAAGTTTGTGGCAAAACATGGTGGGGGGGGGAGGAGTGCGGGTTTCGGACGACTTCGGCGAAGCAATTGTTTACTGCCTGCAGAAACATGCGCTAAGGTGGCGACGTGGCGACCCTACCGGCCGCCTCAAACACTCGCTCCCGCCCACGGCGGGGCCGAACTAAACTCCGCCTGACTCGGCCGATTTCTGGACCATACGGAACCCCGCCTGTTCCCCTCCCAGACTCGTTCAGAGCAGCAACAGCATCCCACGGAAGCCGACTGCTCTAATGTGTGCTCGCCCTAGCCCTCACCCGCGCGTAGCGAGCAGCAGAAGCAGCATCTGTGTCATTGGCCCGGTGGCGAGCATCAACGGTGACCATGGATGCGGCAGTGGGTTGCACAGACACAGCAGTTGGTGAGAAACCGGAGCGAGAGATGTAGGTCGCGTTTTTAGTCTATCCAAACGTCCTGCCGATGTCGCCAGTGCAATGAAGCGATGGAACAGGCCCAACCGATTAGCGTCACCCATGGTGTGCAAACAACAAGGCTTACGTCGCTCTCTCAAGTTGTCCTTTGCCTGTTTTCCTCATCTGAACAGTCTTGGTTGGTACAACCAAGGCTATACAGGGATGGTGCAATCCTCAACGGCGGGGAGCCCGTGGTTCCTTACAACGAAGCGGCTTACAGAAACCGTAGAAAAGGGAATCCCAAGACCGCACCCATTTCGTGCCCTACTGTCCACACACTGTAGACGATGTACTACTAACACTTGTGCTCAGCGCTACTTGTTGTACTGTTCAACAGCATGCATGACACCCGCCCCAACCAGCAATCACCCACCACACAACGGCGGCGGTAAGAGACAACGTAAAGAGTTTAAAGCTGCCAAGGGCGGAGTTCAAAAACGAAAGAACGCGCGGCAGTTATCCTGTGGCGGCGGCGGTGGAAGAAGAGTATCCAGTAGAGCCAACCTCACAAGTATCAGGCAAATATGTTGACCAAGCAAGGGAAAATGACGCGAAAAGGTTGAGCGTTCTGAGCGCAAAGAGGGTACATTCGTTATGTATCAGTTCTTGCATCACCCCCTGCCGCGGTGCTCTCTTTGACCCACTCCGGGGGGAGGCCTTGTCAAGTTAATGAAGAAATAGAACACGGAGGGAGTACGCAGACCGTATCCCTTAACCCAAACTTCCCCGATGCATGCTTTATCCCACAGGTGTTTTTGACGCTGGCTCTTTTCTCATACTTAAATCCAATAAAAAAGAAAGAAAACAACCTCCGGCCTGGGAGGAACTTGGCAACTTGGTAATTATTACTAAGTTCAGTAGGGGACACCATGAAGTGGCGTCGGAGGTGCTAGCAGGTTAGCTACTGGAGCTGAAATATCGCGAGGTCGCAACAGCCTCTGAAGGCAGTCCGAAATCTGCGCCGGCGCCAAGCGGAATCCAAAATTTGTCACAGCCAGCCGTGCTCACCGCGATGGACCGTAAACCCCTGAACGGAGGGTTGTCAGCAGCAGCTGGTGGCATCAGCTACAGCTGTAAACCCGCAGTTTAGGAGATTGGGGTCAGTGGTGGCGAGCACAAGCAGCAAGACACAGGCTCTCGGTCGAATTTTGCCGAGACTGTTGTACGCCACTACTTACGGCCCCCGACATCACCACCACAGAAGCAGATTCAAGTGCGCAAAACACACACACCCCGTTGCTATTGGATGCCCTCTAGTGATATTACGGGTACTTTAGTATATACTTCAGTAATATTTTAAAATTTTTTANCTCTCTGCTCCATCTTTCATGTCCAAGGTTTGGTGCCGTGGGGTGTCGTGTGCGTCGGGAAAAACGTTTTGGCTGACCCCAAAATACAAAATACCCGCGTCAGAGAGCGGTTGGTTCGCGGGGATTGTGTGCTCGTTGTTTAGTTTTCCAGCGATAACTTTTGAAATGAGGAGGCAGCAACAACAGCGATGCCACTCCGAGGGAGGAAGCTCTCACCAGCATCTTTGTGGTATCAGGTTGGATGCTTTGGGGTATCGTGAGTGTGAAGAAAAAGGTTGCAACAACCCTCTCCCGCACGCCCTGGCCCGTTTCTTGGCGGTGTTGTATCAAAGGGTGTGCCTACTTCTCGCCATTGCAAAAAAAGAAAAATAAATCCTCCGCATCCCGCCCGTCCCATGAACAAAACTTTCTTCGTCCCAAAAAGAGCGTGCACCAAATTTTCCATCGACAAAAGTTCCCGACCAAGAGTTGCGAAAATACCTGCAGGTTTTCTTGCAACTCCCTGCTCCCATAAGAAGCGGTTAGCAATTTGTTCTCTTCCGTTCGCGAATTGGCCCCAAGGACCGCAGAAAAGGTCCAATTGGTCTTCTCATTTTTTGGACTTTCGAGGAACACACTCTGAGAAACTTCGCTGACCAAGCACCCCGCAAAATACCCCGTGGGCTTAATGACGACTCTGCAAACGCTGCAAAAAAAAAGTTGTGTGTGGGCCAGAGGGAGCTCAAACAACAAGACGTGGAAGAAACACGAGAGTGGCAGGCGGAGGGGAAGGAGAATTTTGCACATACACATGTTGCCCGTTGGACAGCACCTCACGACACACGCTCTAAGGTGGTGGCGGTTGAACTTTTTCAAGCACGACGACAGACGGCCCACAACATCGCTCGCAGTGAAAGTAGTGTGGTTGATGAGTTGGCCTTCTCCAACAAGGCCTTGTCCGACGAGCTGCGCAATTTTTTACTGTCGACAGTTCCGTTCGTAGATTCTCCCTGATGCAGGAGATTTATGCTTTTTCCACGGTGCTGTAACTCGCCTCGCCCTTGGAGTCTCGATCTCGCGACGGGGGCATCGTGATCGTAAGACTAGCATGGTCAGGTCGGCGAAGGCAGCCGAAAACAATGTTTCAACACGGTTTCAAGCCGATTAAAACCGATTTATCGCACCACAGCAGTGTACACTCAATGACTGAAATATTGGTTGCGCGCGTTCACAGCGCTGTAAACTCTACTCGCTTTTGGAGTTTCGAGCTCGCGAGAGGGGCGTTGTGATCGAGATACTTGCCCGCTCCATTGGGCGAAGGACCGGCGAAATAAAAAGTCAAAGCCGACCGCAGACTACCAGATGCAACGACAAAAAATATGTTGCATATAGAGTGCAACAGTGGTTGAACTCTTGCGTCTCAAGGGTGCAGATATAGTTGTAGTTGCGTCTATCACAGCAATCATACAGCATTCATTATCAGCAGCAGATAGATGCTCTCCTTTGTTCGATATTTCTTGTGCCTTTTTGGCGCATTTTTCCCTATCTGTACAAATGTATTTGTAAGTGATATACTTTCTTTGAGTATGTACTTCGCCTGTGGCCACGGTTAGAACGTAATGTGATTGATTGACTGACTGAACAGTGACCTTAGACGACTGTCAATACTGTGAACACAACAACGAACGGTGGCCGGCGAATTTCTCTAGCGCCACACCCTTTTTCTCACGCGCACCTGTCTTTTTCGTTTTTCGTACAATGTCACAAATCCATATTTTCCACACATCAGAGCCTGTGGTAGATTAGCAGTAAATTCACATAGTGTTGTATGGTGACCAACTAATATTTCTACGGTTCCCCAAGCAGCATTTCTTTTTTTTGTTCACATCCACCATCGGGTCGTGGTCTGTCAACACAGAAAACTCAGACGTCGGCTAAGTAAACCCGTAAAATGACGAAGGGATCCATTCAGACGGGCTGCGCCGACGATACTCGTAGCTTTGATGTATTACAATGGAGGATTCACGCCACGTGGGAAACAACGTGGGGAGACACCAATATATCGCCATTCACGGCAGAAAACGACACGTGAATATCGTGGAGAATTGTGTAGAAATGTTAGGTGCCCTGTACCGAAGGGCCTCGAGAAAGCAGTGAAGGCCGTACGTAGTCGTCGAGACTGTAAAGTCATCGCTGTCACAGGGGCTTGCAACAAATGCCTGCTGGTGGAACCGGAACCAAGCTCTGTTTGTAGAGATCAGAGGAAGAGGGATAGTTGGGGAGTGAGCCTGGTTGGGCTCGCATCACCTAGTGGTCTCGCTACAGTCTTAACCTCCTACGGTCAACTATCAGTTCATTTATGAGCTCTTGCTTTTAACTCGTTGCTACACATGTTAGGTTGTACCAATCATCACTTATCATACAGCGTCTACGTGCCATTGCATACGAATCATTGCACACGGCAATCTTACAGTCGAATCTACTTCACTACCCACATACTACAGCAGTGATGTCCTGTATATAAACAAATTGTAACTGTTCACCTCTTCCGGCCACCCTTCCAACTCTTTCAGCGCCCGCCCTGCCCGTAGTTCCGGGTCGCGTTCTACCTCACCGTCTCTCCAACACGTGAATGACCACATGGTCACCCCTTCCTCTACCTGTGATGGCAGCAGAAGAGCAACAAGCATGTCACTATACACGAAAAAATGGCTGGACATCACCATCCCCGCGGGAGTAGTCCACCTCTTGTAGGAAACGAGAAAACAGGACCAGAATAGAAAACACTGCGCCTACGGGTGGTGATGTTTTGAGGGTGCACAGAGAAGGAGGTTGACTCAAGACGTTGTATCATGAACGAGTTAGTAGGGCATGGATGCCCATGCACGTAGAGGGGGGAACACCCTTAAAGAAACACAAATCACCAATGTTACACGGAACCCGTAGATCCGTATCTAGTGCCGAGTGCCCCCGAAACAAATCTGCGAGGGTAAGCTGCTCCATTCGCGCTCTGACTCTGTTCTGATCACAACATATCTCAATCAATCGGAGGGAGAGTTGGGAATAACTAGCATTGTTGACGCAGAAGAACGGGACTTTACTAAAACAGGTGGTTGGCCATCCCTGCTGCTCGGGGTACCCCATGAGGCGTCCGCCAGCAGGTGTTGAGACAACGTGATCCGAAAAATAAACATAAATTACACGACGCGTTTGGTGTGCCTTCGTCAGTATGACGTTCACACTATGGACTACACGACGGCAGTTGCAGCAGGCACACTTTACCTCGCCGTAGTAGATGGCCTGCTTCGTTGAATAGGACATACGAAACTCCCCTTTGGGTGTGGTAGGTTCGGGGATATCTGCTAAGGCCCACCAGGTCAGTGCCCAGTCGCAGTTCCTTTCTTCGGCCGCCAAGACCTTCTTTCGCACTATGGATCTGGGTTCGACGCGGAATTAAAGAAGAGTAATGGTGCAAAATGTCAACTAAATTCATTCAATAAGCTAGCCCGAAAGATGCTGAGGGTGATTCGTAACCGCATGTTTTGGACTGGGGGCACGGAAGGGACCACGGATACTTGTAGCTGCCTGATTGGTCGACCACACCAACATATAACTCCCTGTGAAGATACGTCCTTCTCAAAACCCTAAAACTAAATTAATCAAAACCAAACATGAGGGCAAGAAAATATCCTTCGGAGTATTTGATGCGATCTGTGGTGGCCACCGTGCTTCCTCATTTTAAGTTGTTCAGCAGGCTGCATCATAAGGCACAATGATACGGATCAGGTACATACAGTACCATGGATTTCCGAACTTCCATGTTCTTCCCTGCCTGCACAGCGCCGCTAACCCTCGCCCTGTGAATCCAAGTCATGTGCGGTTCGGCAATAGGAGAAACCGTGGAATTCAGTTCGTACGCATAGGATACCCACAAGAGGTAGAGCCGAGCACCAACGGACGGTGTTCAGCAGTATTCCAAACGACGGCGGTATTGACCTATTTACAGTGTTGCAGCAAGGTCCCCCGCTCCCTTCCCGACAAACGACAACAACGTAGGAGCCCGTACGTCACAGGCTAATCCAAGGTACGTCGGTCAATACCTTCGCCCATCCGCTCCTATCACTGCTCGAGCACGCACGACCTCGCTTTGTCCTCGGAAGCGGAGCTCCGTGATCCCCTCCCCCTCATGGGTATCGAGTCCCTCAAGGCGCGCCCCCAGCTCAACATCGTCATCCTCCAGATGACCCAGCAGGACCTTCTGCAACGCGTGCCGGGATATGCCAATGAACGGGTAGCCCACCAGTTTGGTGATAGGAGTCATGTCCACCTTAGCGATCGTCTCGCCGGAGGGCCGCGTGAGATGAAGTGTTTCAACCTCACGACCGGCGGCCACAGCCTCCGCCGCCAACCCCGGCTGGATCTTGTCGAGCTCTGCAAGCCCAAACGACTGCTTGTTTCGGGCAGGGGGACGCAAGGTAGAGAAGGGAAAGGGTTATTTGTTGGTGTTTGGGGGCTACTGTACCCAGTTGAGTACCTGCCGGTCAAGTTTACAACCGAGAGAAGGGATTTCACGAGTTAACCACAACCACTGACGGCCCTTCCACGGCCTGCCCACAGAGCCGAATGCATAGAACAGGGGTACAACTCTACACACGAAGTGCAGGATCTCACCATTTCCAGCGAGGTAGAACGCCTCCGGCAGAGTATCTGTGTTTTGATACACCAACACTAGAACTGCAGACTACAGCTGTAGCAAGCTGTAGCTGCTGAGGACAGAGAGCTTGACCGTGACAGTGCCGCTAGCTTGGGTTCACACACACGAAGGATTCGGTACAACCGTGAATCCGTAGTTTGTGGAAGCGTTCCGGAAATTTCGTGGAAGAGCGGCGAGATAAGTGGT
>CACKRE030001196.1:6868-18914 GCA_902602495.3 Ectocarpus sp. CCAP 1310/34 | reverse complement strand
CGAGCGGCCATGCCGGCCTTCATGATGCGCCAGATGGCGCTCTCGACGACGCCGTTGTCCTGCGGAACGCCAGGAGGTGTGAACTCGACGCCGATGCCGTTGTCGTCGCAGAAGCGCCGGAAGTCGCCGCGGGTCCACTCGGTGCCGTTATCGACGCGGAAACACTCGACGCGCCCGAGGTCGTACCGCCCCACGTCCGCCAGCAGCCTTTTCGTTGCCGCCAGCGCGTCGGACTTCCGCCGGAGACCGTAGACCTTGTTCCACCGCGAGGCGCTGTCCACGGCGACGAACAGGTAGAGGTTGCCGCCCAGGGAAGGCACCAGCGGTCCACACAGGTCCAGGTGAACACGCCCGAGAGGCTTGGACGCCCTCGCTCCCGGCCCCCGCGGCACCGACGCTCGCCTGCCCTTCGCCTTCATGCAGTCCGTGCACGGTTCCAGCTTGCCGGTGAGCACGATGCCTCTCTGCTGGGCAGTTTCTCTCAAAAGAGGCTCGCAAGCGTGGGCAAGGGAGCGGTGGAAGCGGTTGATGTCAACGGACTAATCAGTCCAACCAAGAGCAAACGGGGACGCACCAGGGCCAAGCGCGGCCGCACTCAAGTTGAAATCAGCACCCCCATCAATGCTATCCAAAACACCAGCCACATTCGCAGCGTCACTCTCTGGGATAAACACGGGGAAAAAATCTTGATACGGGGTGTCATCATAGCCATCCATGAGCTGCTCGTCGGTGAGCACACTCGTATCTCCAAGATCCATACCCGGAAAAGTACCCACACACACAAACTCGGACGCCGAGGAAGGTACTACGTCGGCAGAGCCAGCGGGCGGAACGCTCTCACTCGCAGGTACTACCCTGGTGGGACCAGTGGGCGGGACGCTATCAGCCGAAGGTACTACGCTAGACAGCGGGAGGAATAGNCCCACACACACAAACTCGGACGCCGAGGAAGGTACTACGTCGGCAGAGCCAGCGGGCGGAACGCTCTCACTCGCAGGTACTACCCTGGTGGGACCAGTGGGCGGGACGCTATCAGCCGAAGGTACTACGCTAGACAGCGGGAGGAATAGGCAACATGGACACCAATGATTTCGCGGAGCCCCCCTTTTGGGAAGGGGAACGCGCGGAGCCAACGGCGGGGGCGGAATCGGGGGCAGTCACGAATGCGGGCAAAGCAGCAGGGTCTACAATAGTCGCAGATGGGTCGTACGGTAACCGCATGGCATACGCTGCAGACGCTTTTTCCTCTCTAGCAAAGAGCAGTCCATTTTGTTGGGTTGCACCACGTTCGTCGTAGAGGATTGGTTGCTTCAGAGAAACAGCATGCGTTGAGAACAAGTTAAAACTCAGGCTCTCTACAGCAGACACGTCAGTGAGCTTCACACACATCGTTGTTTTCTCGCCATTCTCATCCTCCTGAAAGAAACTAAGATTAATACTACCGATGGCTTGCACCTCTAGCATTCGACCATCACCTACAACGACATACTTCCTACTGGCGGGGATCGCTTGCAGGTCATACATGTGTAGGCTGCTGTCGGTGAAACTGTTGCTGGCTCCTGAGTCAGCTACCCATCTCTCGCTACCAGGCGGCCCCTCACTAGAGTCCACACTCAGCAAAGACGAAGCAGACGCAGCAGCCTCTACTCCAATCGTCACTCCTATCCTACTGAAAAAATCTTCAGGGTGAGACCTGCCTATGGGCACCTATTGTGCCGTGCAGAGGTGGAGGTAGCCCGAAGATGGAGGCGCGCCAGGAGAAGGAGTAGAGGACGAGGAGGAAGCGTCCGTCGCTGCTGTGGCGTCCCGCGGGCCCACGACCCCCCGGGTGACGCCCCAGACGACCACCGGGCCCACTTCCACGAAGAGGTCTCGGGGGGGGGTGAGGCTTGGCTCCAGCCACCGCCACCATGACCGGTGTGGTGCTGGTGCCCTTCTAGCCTCACCCATCGGCCGCCACCGCGGCCTGGCCCCGGCGGCGGTCTACCCCCTCGCTGGCTACCGCCGCCACCGCGGCTGCCGCCGCCCGAGCGGCGTTCCTCGGCTCCCTCTCTCGAACGCGAGCGCCGCAGTTGCTGCTGGGGACGACACTGCTCGTTGGTGTGAAGCTCGAACTTGTGGTAGCGGCAAAATCCGCCGGGGTCGTCGTTGAACACGTCACTAATTTTCTTCTCTCCGTCACGATTTTGGCCTCCAGCTGCTGCCTGACCGCCGTCTTGACCCCCGGATGCCCCCCCACTTCCCCCGCCGNAGAGCGAGCTCCACCTCGCGCCTCTCCCCCTTGCTCCTCTCGCGCTCCATCTCCACGTGGGCGTCCCTCACCACAGTCTCAAGGGCATGCAACGTCAGGACATCATAGGCAAGCAATATTCCTTTTTGCACGGCATACAACGAAGGGGGAAGGCCCCGAGCAATGTCTATGTTGGCATCTGTTTCATCCTTAATCGTGCCTACAGATGCGAGACGCAGGCGAAGGGCCTCTGAGCGGGCAATGCAATCCTGTGGACTCTCGGACTCTCTCATCTCCAACTCCTTCCAGTCCTGCTCCAACCTCGACTTTTCTGACTGCTTTTTCTCCTGATAGAATTCTCTCATGATTTTCCAGCCCTTTTCCCTTTTGAGGACTCTCACACGCCAGAATTTAGCTCTGAATCGGGGAATACAAAACCTTGCTTATCAGGATATTCCACAGTTTGAATGACTTGTCTACCACTTCATTCCCAAAAAGTCTCCGAAGGTCTCCTATATTCACACCCCTCTTCCCGACCTTGACCTCGACCTCCAGTTCCAACGCATCATGCACACCCTCCTCCTGAAAATATGAAATCATCTTACTACGAAAAATATCAAACATAATATACAAATCCTGCTCATTCTTCACGCTACCAAGCCAAGGTTCTATTTCTGAGCCAGGATTGACACGTAACGTCCCCGAGCGGGCAAAGTCCTGTTGTTCAGCGATGGCCTCAGCTGTCGCCTTGGCCGCTTGCGCCACGATGTGTGCGACGCTGCTGGGGTCGTTGAAGGTAGCTGTTTTACCCTGGCTGGAGGGTGATGGCTGGCTGCCGGTAGGTGGGACTGGGTTGCCGGCTAATGGTGGTTGGGAGTAGGTGACTTCACCCTCGTTGATCCTGTTGGCTTCAAGTTCGGCTTGTACTCGTTGCTGGACGATCTCCTCCACTTTTTGCTGTAGCTCTTCCCCGCTAAGGGCGGAGAGGTCGATGACCTCCACGGTTCATGTTGTTGTGGGAGTCTACCGATTGCGCGTGACTGCACAACCCCCGGAAGGCTACGCCCGCGCGCAGATACCGTGATACCGGCAACACTAGTGTGAAAGGTAAACTACGTGAGGTGCAGCAAGCACGTTCGGGACGTTTCTTTGGGGCACTGGGTAGTCGGCCGTGTTAGGCCGAGAGAGAGAGGTTGAGAGAGAGTTAGAGAGAGAGTGGGAGAAGGAAACTTGATCGGAGAGAGACGGTGGTGGTGGTCGAGAGCGAGAGGGAAGAAGTGCGCAGCACGCACGCAAGCCTCATCATTGCACCGACCACGCCCAAAGGGTCCCCGTGACTGCGCCGGTGGTACCCTTCAACACACAAAATTCCCAACACGTATCCCCCTCGGATCCTCACGACCAGATACTGCTGCGAGTATATCTAACAGTTCCCATCCTTGTCCGGAAACTCAATAGTGTAGCCGCAGGCGCCCCCAGACACGCTAAGAATCCGTTCTAACAGCCATTACAGCCCGACAAACTCCGGCCAAGAACAGGTTTATTTACAATTCCTTCCCAAATCCCTCAAGTTTCTTGTTTTGAACTCAGGGATCAATTGTCTCGTGGATGCTCACTCCTCCCCCCACTTGATCGCAGATGATTTGGCAAGCACTTTACCACAACGCAATATCAGCTGTGAAACACGGGATCTATCTATACTTGTCATCTCTCGCTGCAGTGGGTGCATCTTGGTTCGTAGGATGAACAACACACGATATGTTATCTCCTCCAACTGTAACATTCAGCGTAATTGCCACAGTCGCTTCCGGTTGGCCATGTAGACTTGTACGTAAATAAATGCTCTGCGGCGAAGTGCGGGTCCGAACCATGTGCAAGACGTAACGCAGCGAACGCCTGAACCGGAAACAGCTACAACGAAAAAGCCTAATACCACCTAGTACAAGCAGATTTTGGTGATGCGCATGTGTACTAATGTATGTAGATGGGGACCATTCTCGGATGATGGAAGATCAGTCGTCTGTAGCCTGGCCCTACGTGTCCCCCGAGTTTGACTCTACTCGACACTCTACGTACCGCGCAATAGTAGTTGTAAAACGTGCAGAAGCCCTTTTAATCTCTCCGCCTTCTCGTCCACGACATGCGTACCTCGCAATATTTGTAAAACGTGCTGAAGTCCTTTTTTATTTCCCCGCCTGCTCGTCCACGACATGCGCGCCAACTGGAAAACCACAAAAACAACCTGCCCCCTCTGCAGCCTCCGGGTCCTCGCGAGAGTGCCACCAACACACACAATATCTGCGAGGCTACTAGAAACGTGCCTCCCTTCATGACGGACTTCCTCATCAACGACCACCGGGTCTGCCCCCCAGCAGATGTTTCAGACCTGTTGTGAGCACTGATATATATCTAGTCTAGCCGTGGAGCATCGCAGCGGGGCAAGTTCTCTGCCTTCGAGCTTTAAAGCTCAACGTTGTTGTTTTATGTATGGGTAAGACAGAAAATGTTCTTGGGTGAACGAAAGCGTTCATTTTGAAAGTCGCACGATCATTTTTTGTGGAAGGTCAAGGTTTGACGGGTACCTACTACATGTACCCACAGCACGAAACTGGGGGGAACACTCCGGCCGCGCTCACGTGAGATTTGTCCAAGCTCCAACTGCCGTCTGAGTGTAGTCAAATTTTTGTTCCTACATTCGAATTGTAACGAATCTGCATACCCGGCCTGTCTGTCTGTCTGTCTGTCTGGCGTTCTGGCTGTCTGTCGAAGGCAGGCACCGGATGCATCACACGCACACATGACGAGCATCTATCGCGGTATTGGACAGAATTCCCCAAGGGACGACACGCACTCCACGGCACTGCGCAAAATTCCTTACCCCTAATCCAAAACTTGGCTTTTCGTGGTGTTGCGATTCCAGACCTACCTGTATCTCGATATGTAGATACGCATGTGTGTACGTTCTGTGGTGGTGGTGCAGACGATGTGGGCTCCGGCAGATGTCACTTACTGTAGTCTAGATCCATCCTTGTGTCTGCCACGATGAAAGCGGATCAGACTTACTGCACCCTGCCCTGTAAATATATTCACGTACGCTCAATATCCGGTCGCCCCGGTGGTCTAGTGGGTAACCTAGCAGCCTGCTACGGGCCAGGTCATAGTTCGAGTCCCGGCAGAGTGAATTATTTTCTCACTAAATACATTCTGGTCTAGGATGAAAGCAACGCGTTGCGAAGCTCGTTGATAGTAAACCATAATCGACTTCATAAGTCGCGAGGGAAGGGATTGCTGTACCCTTCTCGCGATAAAAATACCTCAGGCAGGAACCGCAGGAGGGGGTCCAGCCCCCCCCCCCCTCCTATGTGACCCCCGTTGGGCGTCTAGCTAGTAGAATTTGAGAATAGGGGCCAGAGGGGCAGACGACAGCCTCCAATGATGGGAGAAAAAAAAAACAACTTTCGAAGGGGTTGGCTGCGCGTAGCAGACTAACGCTCCGTACAACACGCCTTTCATAGGGTCCCTCTCAGGTTTCCTTGTTATTTTGCATTTATTTGCATACATGTACTGCTGTAACCTGCAACAGTATAGTCTACTCCTACCAGCAGCCAGTACCTCTTTCACCGACTGTGATCACTCGCAGGGACTGTACACAGCATATACAGTGATAATCTACCCACCGCCTCGCCTCATTCAGACTTGTGTTGCGTTCGGGAAAATAAAACTATCTACAATTGTATCTATAATTGTAGCGTGGAGACTGAGATCCGCCTCATCTTTGCCGGAGAGAAACAGAGACGAAAACCGCGGTTGTTTGTAACCAATCAGCGAGCGGCGCGTGTCGCGGCAGGTTTCCCTCGGCAAGCTCTTGGCGTCACCCAAAGAAAGAGCCCTGTGATAGGTACCCCATTCAAAATCCGGGACGAACCCAGCCCCACGCCCCCGGGAACGGCGTCCTATCTGTTTTTGGAGAAGCAGGGGAGCGGGAGCGCATGCGAAATCGCTCCTGCTGTACAGCTGTTCTAACTGCTGCACAGCAGTGGAGCCGAACCGGCACCAAACACGCCGCGTCTCCTCCTTCATTTTTTTTTTTTTGAAATTCACTCACGCAGGCTGCCACACCGCCGCCCTGTTCTATGTACCAGCGCCCCCACCGCCCAAACTCCTCTCCAAGACGTCGGATATCACCAGATTCTGCACAAGCGACTACGAAGAAGGCAGGGAATCTGGCCCAAGGCACACCCTGGATCGTCTTCGCCCATCGCGTTTCTCACCGACCCAATCATCTCGCGGAAGCGGCAGGCGTGTTGAGTGTGCAACTCAAACAGCAGGTCGTTTGGTGTTATAATCGTTTTGAGTAGTCTATGCCTCAATATCAATATGTGCATCACTGCCTAGAAACTACAAAGATATTGTATTTCGTCGTTCGGAGAGTGAGAGGCGAGAGGGAAATAATGTAAGCTTCTTGTTTTGGTGCTGGTACGGAGAGAGAGTTGAATGTTTTCATGAGCGAGCCTCGCTGTCGGCACCACCAAAATCACACAGTCACGTCACCTCCGCCTGCCCACCGGGGTTGATGTTCCTCATGGTGACATAACCAACGGGCGCAAGGGGTCACTTGGCCTATATTAGAGAGGCCTCACTGCAGTAAGTGGAACCGCCACGGTGGGTGCACAATCTGTCAAGTTCGCACCGTACTAACGGTGGTGCAGGATCGTGTACGTAGCCTTACAAGCGGAGAGTCGCAATACCTGTACAACGTACATGTAGAGCTCAGACAAAAGCACGCGCAGCTCTGAGCGCCCGGCTTGGCCCTCACCTATGCGCGGAGAAAACTCGAACCCAACATGACAGAAGGGGCTTGGAGGGTTTATGTCTCACGTACGCCTCGTGGGCGCACAGAAGTGTAGGAGTACATGTTTCGCTTCCGTCGCGTTCTCTGTGCTGAGGGTGACGTTCGTTGTGGTGCGGTTGATCGTTCCCTGCTGGTCCTCGCTCACGCTCTCGCTGAAGGGGCTGTGTCTTGGAAGTGGTAGGACAAAACACGGCACCATGGCGAGAGTATCGGGTGATCGAGACTGTACGTAACTGCGCAGCGTCTCTAGCGCTAGTGTTGTTGGTTGACATCGATGGGGTTGTCTCGTGTACCAATGCGCGCCCACGTACCTGCAGATTAATGGCAACACAATGCCGGATGATCTTTGCATACAGTACTACAGCACAGCCAAGGAGAAGTGTGCGTGTATGCGCAGCACGCAGGTTTTCTCCTCTCGAGGTTGGCGGTGGCGTAATGTTGAATCCAAACCGTCGCCGATCTGTGGAAGCGTTAGGTAGCGCGTATTTTCGTTCGTGGTGCTGCACACGCGACTACTGGTGCTGTTGTGTGCGCAGTAATGGCGACCGGCATGGCTAATTAGCAGAGCCGAAAGGCCTTCAAACGGTGTGTCTGTACCGTCCTTGTACGCATAGTCTAATCGACCACCATGCTTCCTTGACTCAAGACTGTGTCGTTAGCTCCAGGTACGTACATGTACAGGACCATCGGGTTGTCTTGCTTAGTACGTCAACGACCCCGCCCTCAGTCCTTAACGTCGTGGTACTATGCTGGATGATATTCCTTTCGAGAACGAGACAACACCTCTCCTTCACCTTTCTCTTTGTAGCTGACACTCTCCGTCGCCTTCGCAAGGAAGTCGTCTTCTATCTCTCCTAGATGCAGCGCAGACCATGCCTTAACGCCTCGAACAACCGATTACACACCACCCGTTTCATGCTCCAGCAGCTGAAGGTTCTTTCCAGCGTCCTCCCCACGCCACCACCCTTCCCTTCCAACCTCCCATCCCACCCGTCCCTCCTTGCATCTTTGGTATGGTTTCCTAGATATTCGGTCTGCCTGCTGCCTTGTAGCATTAGTATCGGCTCCAACCTCTCTCCGGTGAAAGATCGACAGCCCACTTCGTCACGTGGACCGTTTCACCTTGGCCCTGATCGCCTGAAGTAGTCCACTCCAAGAGCCCAAAGGTTTGTGCACGCTTCCACCAGGGCTTCAGCTGCTTGGCTACTTCAAGCCGTGTACCGTCGCTTTCAAATCAAAGGGTCTGGTGTTGCATGGCATATTTTTAGCGTCTTTCGTCATCTTGTAAGTGGCGCTGCCCGATCATACCGCCACTTGCTGCCACTGGTACTAATGGGTTTCGGTGCAATACCTCCAGCCTCCATAAACTCTAAGTATTTCCACAAAAGCAGACCAACCCCACCTTTGCCGAAACCGTGGTACCTCTTGGGGAAGAAAGGCAGATGTCGCGGTTGTAGAAACAGTGTGATCCCCTCCCTTCAGACCATAGAGTTGGGCTGGAGCCCGGAGTTTTGCCCCACTTCAACAGCAAAGCGCCATCAAAATTTAACGCTTTCATGTCTCCCGCTCCATCACCCTACGGGAACAATCATAATCGAGGACAGTGAGTCTTGCCCCACTCGACAACAGCAACACTACCGAAATGGAACAAGGAGAATTTGTGTCTGGACTGAGATTCGTGTGCATGTTGCGGGAAGCGGTTCTCCGTACACGGCGTTAACCGCGAGCCCCCGCGGTGCCACCGATGGCAACTGCAAGCACCGTATGCGCTCGACCGTCGTCGCTGACTGTTGTGGTTTCTCTCTGATGTCTACTACCAACGCAGAACCATCACCTCCGTCCCTTGACCGTCAGAAACAAACCTCACCCAGCGTCGAGCACATAAAGGAGAGGCCACCGCCCTTGCCCAACACGAACAACATTCTGGCGGGTTTCCAAGGCGAGCCATGGATGAATAAAAGCCTGATCCTAAATGTCACCGCCAAAGGCGAACTCCCCGTTTCAAATCCAAGGATCGATTCGCTGTTCGTTCCAACTGTACAGGTGCAAAGCATGGCCGAAGACAACCAAACGTCCCAGGATGGCTTGATCCACCGCGTGTGCGTGGAGGACAAGGGGCCGGCGCAGTCCGTCGCTACAATGAGGAGAGCCCAGCGCTGCGAGGTAATTGCTGGTCACCATCTCCTTCTGACGCAGTAAATCAACTGCTCAAGCGCGATTTACCGCCTTGGTGATAGCAAGCTTTCCGGTATCCATGACTTGGGATAGGCTGATTAAGTGGAACTCATGCGTATCTTGCGGCCTCTGCAATGTCACGGAGGGATCCGAGCGCAGAGCGCGCTTTGTATCGACCCTTGCCGTGCCCTGATGTGGTAGAGGCGAGACCCATCGCTACTTTTATCATGTCGCACGACAGACTGAGTTTGACTGACGGAGGAAAACACCCCGTGCTGCGTGGCCCACTTTTCTTCTAATCGGGTGCGCTGCAGTACGCTGGGTGCGACGGGACCCCTCGGTACGGGCCTCGCAATGGTCTCCAGAGCTTTTGCCAGGGCCACAAGAGGGCCGGGATGTACACCTATCGCAGCGGCGAGCTCTTCATGGCAACGCGTGATGGGCGGGGTGAGTCTTGACTCTGGGGGATATGTTGGACAGCTCACCTACTAGAGCTTTGGGGATGCTCACCCTGGCTGAGGTATGATTAGCGGGACGACGTTGTTGTTGTTCAGAACTTACAAGATGGAGTTCCGGGGCTTTGACCTGTGGACGATTTAACACGGTGCATGTCCACCAGCACGAGCTCTAGAGTGATATTTTCCGTTGCCCTTTCCATCGTACCGTATTGCTTGTCGGATGACGTGTGCTACCGTTAACAGTTTTCAGGAAGGCTGCCGGTCCAACCGCGACCGCTGCCGCTAAACCTGTAGGTGAGCGAATGCAACACGGAGTGTTACGGGTTCGGTCAGTCATCATACCTCTTGTTACGCTCGTGGGCATCACGCACCTCCCCTGCAGCCTGGGACATGGCCTTCGAGGCGACCAAAGATGCCCGGGGCACTTGACCGGGTCTTTTCTCCGCCGTGGGGACTGTAAACAGCCCCAAGGGCGGCATGTTACAGTTCCCCATCAAACGGCACGGACGGTTGGATGCCTGACGCCATGATGAGAGCTCTAACTTGATGCTGCAGAAAGGAAGCATGCATGCTGCGCCGCGCGCCCACTGTAAACTAGCCCAGCCGTGTAGCCGTACGATGATGACGCGTTTCGTTGCCCCCCCGACGACCGCCACGTTGTAAAATAAGCCGATCACTTGGTGAGCTCGGCAAACAGGTTACCGCTTTTGTGTGCATTTTTTGTTTTTGATAACCGTAGTTGTGGTCGAGTAGGCTATGTTGTGCGGGGTCGAGAACCTTCACTCCGCGCAAATGGATGATCGCATCACGTTGTGTCAAATTGGTCAAGCACCCTCGAGGGAGTTACACAGCAGTGCTTATTACTGTCTCTGGAAGTAAAAGCAACAGTAAAAAATTATTTTATCCGCCTGTCATCCGTCGCAAGCAAGTGAGCGCAAGATGCCGAACATCCTTATTAGGATGTAGCGAACCTTTTGTGCCTCACAGCGCTTCGCACTTGGTGATGTTAGAGCCCAGTGAGAAACCGGCGTGCTCCGTCCCGGCTCTGTGGGGATGCGAGGTCAATGGTCTATCGACTACGGCATGCACGACAATGAGTACCCCCACCCCCCCCCCGGCAGCCGGCTTTGGTCAACGTTGTACACGTTGTTTTCGACTTTCGACGTTGATCTCTATTTCCCTCAAACTGCATCGTTCCTGTTTTTGGTTCGGTCCACGTGCTGTCTCATCGGTTCAGTGTCTGAACCTGCATCTCGACCTGTTCAAAACCGTGAAGAGACAGCTCCCACCGCTGCTGCTGCCGCCACCGATTCCGCCCCTCCCCGGGAGGCCACCACCATGCTTCCTGTGCCCGGTAATATATTTTTTGCGAGCAACACTCTACGTGCCGTGTTGTAGTCTCCGGGGATGGCGGCTCCGGTAGAGTCTCCCCGAGCTGTTGCTTGAGCTTTGGTTGGGGGTAGATACCAATCAAAGTTAGCGTTGTGCTGCCGTGGCCGACTTCGTGTACAGCGCGCCGGCATGTAACAATGAGCTGCACGTGTACCGGCTGCACCTACTTGGTTGTTGAACGAGAAACGTGTCGCAGGAGATTTTGTGTGCTTCCGGACCTGTTCGACAGCAAATCCCGTGTACTCTACATACATCCCGAACTAAAATCTTATTACCAATTTTCCGAAACTCCGAAAGCTGCGCAGGAGTAGTGTTTGAGGACCGATTCTCCAGGCGTTTTCACGACTGACCCGTTGTTTTCACGTGCAAGTGGTCAGCGCGTTCCAACTGCAAGAAACCAGGAAATCTACTCTCAAGCTGCTAAATAGTAAGGCGGGCGGTTTGAAATCAATAAAACATCGGTGTGTAGACCACTTTTGAAGGCATGGGCGCTTCAGGTGTCCCAGGCTCTCCACTGCACTTGAACAATGTCTCATTTTGAACCTGTCTTGCCCCTTACCGTAGGCAAATTGGTGGTCCCTTGCCCTCTCCTCTAAATCATCCGAACTTTACCTCACCGCGCGTCCTGGCTTGTCAGGCTCTGGTAAACCACAGCAGGGCTGCTCCGATCGCGAGGAAAAAGGGGTGGTGAGCCTGAAGAACGGCGCGTGCCTGTTCCCGGGGTAAGTTTTGCTGATAGGGACCGTTGTTGTTTTGTCTGATAGTCTTGCGTTCTTCTTGAATATGTTTGAAGTTTGCAGTGGTACTACCGTAAACTGCGGAGTTTCCACCCCGGGGAGGGCCGGGGAGGGGATCGTTTCTTTCTCTGAAACCAACCCCCCCAGGGGGTAATTGACGTACCGGGGGGGGTTGGCTGTTTTTTCCAGCGCTACCCCGGGG
>CACKRE030001195.1:277-19670 GCA_902602495.3 Ectocarpus sp. CCAP 1310/34 | reverse complement strand
GCAACGCTGATTTCCTCTCTCGCCTTCCGATCGATGCGGCGGAATGTGACCGATCTGGTCGCAGTCGATTGACGCCAGATGACGATGAGGAGGGCGTGTTCTTCATCCGTTCTTGTGGCCTTACGCCTTCCGGCCATCGCGCCGTGGGTGTTGGCTTGGGTGGGCTCGTCCCCACTTCCCCGACTTCGGTCTTGGGTGGGCTGGCCCCCTCTACCGATGATTTCATCGACTTCCGTCGGCATGGTCCACGTCTCTCGCCGTCAGGCCTTTCGTTTTCACCTGGCATCTGGAACATCGCACCCTGGCCGTCCAAGAAGCTCCGCGCGTTGCCTCCTCCACGACTGCGTAAGCGGGCCCTAGTTTGGTCTGGCTCTCTGCACTCTTCGGTGGAGGATGTTATGGCTCTCGCACCCGAGTCTCCGCCGGTCGTCTCGCCGACCGCCACATCACGAAGGACTCTCGACCCTGCTCAAGTGATTTCCACGCGAACTCGTCGTCGTACGGCGGTTGTGGCGGGCACGCCCCTCCCGCCCGTGGATTATGGCTTCTCTGAGGATCCACTTGCTCCCGCTCGGATTTCCCCTTCGCCTCGATCGTTTCGACGTTCCCCGCCCGCGCCTTCAGCTTCGACTATGCCACCCGTGTTGCCCAGGTTGGTTTCGACTCCTGGTGCTGATGATTCGATCCCAAACCCTCCTACGCCCCTGGCTCGTGGAAGGGGTCTAGCATCTTCGACACATCCCGCAACTTCGGTTGCCCCTACCCAGCATTCTCCTGCTGTCCCTGATTCTTCGGAATCTCCGACGAGTTCGGTCTCAACCACTCGTACGCCTTTGTCTTCGGTTTCCGGTGCTGCTCTGCCTTCGGGTGGATTGCAATCGGAGCCTCATGAATCGGCTCCCTCTTCTATCGAGGCGGCTTTACATTCTTCGGCAGATTTAGGCTTGCGGGCGTCTGTCGAACGTTTCTCGCATGCTGATTGGGCTCGCGAGCAACGTAACGAACCTGTTTGTGATGCAGCTATTCGTTTCATCCTTCTGGGTCGGCCTTCGGCTCTCCCTTCGTACTTCCTCGACCACCTTCCGTCCGCTCGTCGACCTCCTCTGTCAGAGATCCGTGATCTGTCTAACAAAGGCCGGTTGCATGTTGACGATGATGGTTTGGTCTTGCTTGTTCGCAAGCAAACCACGCCCCCGTTGTCTGCGGCCACACGTCCTGGTGGGCGTGCTGCTCGCCTTCTCAACGACGAACCCATTCGGATTTATGTTCCCATGCTCATGCGTCCGTGGATCATGCAAGCCTGTCACGCTGATGCCTCCTGCCACCTCGGTGCAGCTCGCACGCTCAGCATGCTAGAACGTTTCTATTGGTGGGTTGGCATGAGTGTTTGCACGAAATGGTGGGTACGGCATTGTTTGCGATGCCAAGCCCGCAAAGCATCTCATCAGACGCCTCGATGGCCTACTCTGTGCCTTCCGCTGCCTTCGGGCCCTGGTGTGTCGGTGAGCGTCGATTACTTCGGCCCCCTCCCGTTGACCCCGCGCGGAAACACATATATTCTGCTCTTCACTGATCGTTTCAGCCGCCGTGCTGATATGTACGCGGTTACGGCTGCAGAATTCACCGCCGAAGGCACCGCTGATGTACTTGTCAATCAGTATATCCCTTTGTGGGGTTGCCCTTTGAGTCTCTTGTCCGATAATGGCTCTCAGTTTTGCTCTAAACTGTCGCAGGCTGTGTACGCCCGTCTGGCTATTCGCAAAGTGGCTACTAGCTCTTACCATCCCAATGGAAATGGGGGTGTGGAGCGAGTCAACCACACTATGGCTCAGATGTTGGCTATGGTCGTCAATGAGAGGCAAGATGATTGGGACATCCATTTGCCGCACGTTGAGTTCGCCTACAACAATTCGGTTAGTGCCGCTACTGGTTTGGCACCCAACGAAGTGCATATCAACCGGCTGCCGCGCATGCCGATGACGGTTTTTGAGCATCCATATGCTCGAGGCCACCAAAGCTTGCATCGAGATCAACTCGAGTATTGCGATCTTGCTGCTGATCGCCAACGCCGATCTTACGATTTAGTTCGTGAACAACACAACCTGTCCGTTTCGCGGATCGAACGGCGTAACTCCGCGCTTACGGATGCTTTGCGCAAGGTTCCCTCTTACGCCGTCGGTGGATGGGTTTGGGTGTACAACACCGAATCTACCATTCGCCAAGGCGTTCGTTCCGGCACTGATGACAAGGTTCTTAAGGCTAAGTTGTCTTTCCTCTGGACTGGTCCGTTCAAAATCTTGGCTGTGGGTCCTTGTTTTGACGCTCCCGACGGTTGTCCTTTGGCTTCCAAGTTGCTCTATTTGGATCTTCCATCGGATCTGCCAGGTTCGGACTCGAAGAATCGTGTATCAGTTGCGCGTTGCAAGCCCTGCGCTAATCCGCATGACACTGAAGACTTGCCTCGATTCCTGCCTGCAGGCCTTACACCATATGTATTGAACTCCTACGCGAATAAATCTCCTCCCTACCATGTTACGGAAGACGACGTTTCGACTCCGGTCGAACGTCTCGAGGTTGAACGCATTAGTGGACATCAGTCTGTTCGTGGTCGTGGTGGCACCATCGCTGTTTTGTACCAAACTCATTGGAAAGGTCTTCTTCGTCCTTCTTGGGAACGGGAGATGGACCTCCAGCATTCCAAGACACACATCCTTCGGTACTGGACGGGTTCGCCGGATCAACACCGCCAAACGAATCGCCGCTATCGGGCGATGCGTATTGGTGCGGCCACCCGCGAGATGGCGCGCGTTCAAGGAGAGCGAGCCTTGCCTTCGGGCTATTCGCTCGTCTCTCGTTCAACTTGGGACCGTCGCCTCGCCAATAATCCGCTCCCTGCAGGCGCCTTCTTCTGGTACAAAACGCGCGATGGACTTTGGTGGTTGGGCAAGATAACTGGACCGCCTCTACAGTCCGACCTCTACGTCGTCCGCTTCTTAGACGATCCGGGACCTGTCAAGCTCGCCCTTCCTGATGTTCGCTACTCCACCGCCGAAACCGCCGTCTCCGGATCCTGGTGCCTCCAAGTTCACAGCGGCAGCGCCCTTTTTAAGGGAATTCTTCGCAACATCGACATGTCGCGTGGGGACATTGGGACTGATTCGTTGCCCGATCACGTTGTGCGCGCCCTTTAAGACGACATGCTTGGTTGTTTGTGCCTTCTGTTGCTTTTCTCCTTGTTGGGTTTGCTTTTAGCAATTTTAGATTGCTTTCTGCATTGTTTGGCTTGTTTTTAGCCTTGGCTGGTTTCCGCCTTCTTTTCGTTTTCGTTCATTCCTTAAGCTTCTGGTCACGACCTGTCAGTGTTTCGCGCCCGTAGAGCTGCTTCTACGCTGCCCTGGCGGTTGCATGAGTGACGTATCTTATCGGTATTTTTAGATACCGGTATTTTTGTCGTTCCGACGATGATTCTTTCTTTTTGTCGTTCGGACGACGTTTCTTTTTCTATTCTGTTTTTCTTCCTTCTTCTTCATGTTCTCCTTTCTCCGGTCGTCTTAGGCTTTTCTTAGCCCCGTCAGTTCCTTCCGGTATCTTTTGTCGTTTAGTCAAACGATGGTCTTGCGACCCATCGAGTGAGAGGTGTGGGAGGGTGAATTGTGCTGTTTTGGAGCTCCACATCCTCGATACTTTCATTTAGGAACTCGACAATTGCTTGCCAAGATCCGAGGTTTTACAGTATCTGCGTATGAGAACCTCCAGGGTGGGCTAGTGTTATAGGATTCAGATGTGTAGACGGAACATAGAAGAGCATGGTTCCTTCTAGAAGGCGCGGAGAGATGCAACTCTCCGCGGAAGGATAAAACAAAGGGGACAGGATCTAGTAGCCCCTGTTTGTACTGAGGATCCTGCGCCCCTTGGTGTGATCCCTACCGATACCCAAGGCAACAGCTACTGCTGCTGCTATTCTGCAAGAGTAATAACAAGTGAGTTCTTCTCCACGGGTCAACCAGACTTCATCACGCGTGTATACCACCACATCTTTATCATAATATATAACGTCTTGCCCAGATTATTTATTTCGGGCCTCACCCTTGTTTTGACCTTTTTGCGGTGCTGCGACAGTACAGCACAACACGACGGGAAAGATTCTCTGACTGGTCAACGCAGTTGATTGCGGAGGCACCGTCGACGTGCATCAACCCAAGTCGGCTCGTTTGATGACCACGAACTAATAACAGAGGAAACGTTGCCCATTAACTGGTGGTGCTGCGGTGGCGGGACATCGGTCGATTCCTGGCTGTGTCAGCTGTGCAGTAAATCTTCGTGTGCAATACAATGTCCTTCCTCTTTCCAAACGGTGAACACCAGCGGTGCTTGCCCCAGCACCAGCAATCACCAAGTCACCGCCGCTACCTCCGGCACCAACTCCATCGATAGGATTGGGACATTCACCCTGACCCTAGGACAAGATAGTATGCGTGCGGGATGCGACGGAACATAGATCCTCGTGGGGAAGTTGCAGCCGTGTGGCCTGAACCTCTCGTTCATCAGGCTAGATAGGTAGACACACAGCTTTCCAGCGTCAAATGGGCGTGAATCCAGCTGTAGATTGGACGAGGCTTCGAATGGATGGCGGGTAGGCAATGTTTAGGCACAAACTCATCGAGATCGGAGCAATTGGGTGCTGGGAGCATCTGCTCCGAGCTCATGGATATGATACGGATGGCACGAGTGATGGACTAGTCGTGGAAGAAGAAATCTCCACCTTGGCAGCATGTCCCTCAAAAACAGACTCGTTGGGGAACAACTCCACAATGGTTGCAAAGTTCAGCGTGTTCAACCGGTGCACCCGTTTCCGCGCGCGCCGCCAGGAGTGCTTGGCGACGCTGGGTAAAGACGGCGTGTAGCCGCGATTTGTCTCCTCGCGCACGCACCATGTTGCGGAGTCGAGATTCAGTTCCTCGTGGCCGTTGGGCACACAAAAAGTATAATCCAAACGACCCTGCTTCGCACCAATAATCAATGTCGCATCTATGTTTGTTGGTTGTTACAGGCTTGACGAGTCTTGTAGGCGGATTGTTTGCTATGGGTGTCGGTGAGTCGTGTCTTGTTGTTCATGGGTAGTAGTATTCTACTTCGAATGTTGCACCCGTCTCTTCGCATTCGCAGCCATTTTTTTCCTAGTATGATACACACGATTTCTGTCCTTCTTTCGCAATCACGAGGCCACACACGTGAGCAGGCCATAGGCCTCCTAAGACGAAGACTAGTGTGTATACGCAAAGACGAAGAAAATGAACAGGAACAGGCCAGACTCCTGAGGGGGGGTGGGGGGGGGGGGGTACTCATAGTCGTGCATGCCGTAGTCGTTAGACCATTGACCTCGCATCCCTACAAAGCCGGGACGGAGCACGCCGGGTTCTCACCGGACCAGGCTCTCACATCACGAAGCGCGAAGCGCCGTGGGATATTTGGCTAGTCGCATGAAGGGTGCGCTGCATCCAGCTAAGGGTGCTCGGCATCTTCTTTGCGTACGGATGACAGCTGCGCATGGCTTAATTCACTTTCTGATGCTTTCACTTCCAGAGACAGTTGTAAGCACTGTGTCACTGCCTCGAGGGTGCTTGACCATTGTAACACAACGTGGTGCGATCATCCCCCTTGCGCGGAGTGAGGCTTCTCCACCCCTGAGGGGGGGTGGCGCCAATTGTACATGTACAACACTCAACACACAAACCGAAACACAGAATCATCACAGAATTATCAGACAATTCGCACGCGGGGGCCTCTGAAATCCCACGTGTGCACAACAAGTTGAGTCCACCAAACCCCAAGGAATGAGACAATTCATGACACTACGTGGCGAACAAAACCAAGCACGGCCGAACCAAAACGGGGGTCCTAGGAAGGCGCTTGTGTATAATATGGTGCAGCTACAAGGACGGGCTTGTGGCGTGGATTCTCTCATCTACCGGAAAGCCGATTCCCACCAACTCGGCCCTTGAACCCAGATAAGTACTGTTGCTTCACACTAGTCAACCCCTCCCGACCCTTTTCCGGAATGTTGAACTGCTTCCAACCACATCGAGGGTCATCTTCCAGGATGATTTGGTGATGAGTGGCCATCCATCCAGGGAACGTGCACGTGGCCGTATATTATGCTACATGCTGTAACATGTTCTGAACAACGGGAAGATTTGGCAGCAATGTCGTCATACGAATCAACATTGCTGGCCTCTCCCACTGGGAAGGGTCAGTCATGGGGGGAAGGCACCTCAGCAGCGGTATCCACAACATGTGATGAATCGAACGAGTAGCCGGTAGAACGCCATGGGAGATCAAGGGGCACGGGTCTTCCTCTTGGAAGTCCCCACGCGATTCGGAAAAAGCCTAAACCCTCGCTCGTGCGAACGGGCTCAGTGTACTTGTTCACGTCTTCGTCTGCATCCACGACTTTTCCGGTATATTTCTCTTCGTCTTTGCCGACTCCGCCAAAACCGGGAGTCTCGCAACCTCCGCCAGCCTCGTGTCCAACGGCGAACGAGCTAGGACGACGCCTTGGCACTGTACTCTCAGTAGGCCTACGCGTGTGCCCAGGCACTGGACCAAAACGCCGGCGAGTGCTGTCTTCTTTTCGGGTTCCGCGAAGCTCGTTCGAAAATGTGTCAATACTCCTGTCCTTTTCGCCGTTTAAATTATCATTCCTCTTGTGGCGGCTGGCGTCGTCTCCGTCTTGTGACATTAATCTTCCACCAGTGACGTCACCAGCATCCATCAACTGTTCAAAAACGGGAAACTTGCTCCGCTTGCGGTGGGGCAGGTAGATTTCGACCGGTGTCAGGCGGTTTAAGCTCCATGTTCGGCTACCACCCACGAGGTTGTTGCCCTTGCCCACGTCCGCAAGGACTCTTGAGGCCTGCGAACCTGCCCCAATTGCGCATAGTGTGTAGGAATCTGGCGCCGACGAATCAAGAACCTTGCTCTGGGCCAATTCGAAGGGCTGCCTTCGTTCCTCTGCAGGCGGACCCTCACTCACGCTTGACTGGTCTCCTGTCCTGGAAGACGGACTCCCTCCGGTTTCCCGAAGGAGACCCGCCTCGGCAGGTAATGTTTCACTCCATAGCTCGAGCGTTCCGCCCTCTACCATGTCCGACCACCACACATGACGTCGAGGCTTGGGAAGATCGACACCAGTACGAGGATGCCTTTGCCTGTCCTCATCAGAAGGGGCGCGTGGCGCAACGCCATGATCGTGCGTTTCTGGCAGGACTGGTTCATCGAATGTGCCGGCGAGACGACACGTAACCGAGCCGATGTTTTGCTGGCGATGCGGAAGCTTGCCTGGAACCGCTCCTTGGCGTCGACCTGTCAAACCACTTGGACAGCCGTTGTCACCAAAGACCGACCCCAAGCCGTCGTCACCGTGATCATATCTTCCTTGTCGGTCAGATGCAGGAATGGAATCTGTCACATGCTCCATTTGAGACGAGCTGATGCAGCGACGCCGAGGCAGGTCATCCTGGAAAGACCCTGTCCATTGTTGTCCTCGACCGTGCCGCCCATCGCTTTCATCGACCACAGACGACAGGCCGCTGTCATGCTCCGGTCCCATCTGCACACCAGATTCGTCGGGGAAACCTACCGCATACCCTACCGTAGACGTCAAACTCAACCGACGCCGGGGGAGGTCGTCTTCAGTAGGTTCCCGCCATTTACGGTCTCGACCATCCTTCAGACCGTCGTCCTCGTCGATGCTGGGAGCCACCCCATTCTGATGGCCCTGCGGTGACTGCGGTGCCTGCAAGCCAGTATCACTGATGCTGCTTATCGATGCGGTGGAAGTAGGAGAGAATCGCGATCGAAGCTGGGGCAAGTCGCGTTCAACGGGCCGTCCCGATTTTCGTCCTCGACCAAGCTGAAGGCCGTCCTTCGCGACAGTAGACATTGCACCATTGCCATGCTCCAGCGCTGACTGCGGGCCAATGCCATTCCTGTTGCTTCTCGATGCCTTTGACCTAGAAAAATAGATTGGGCGACGCCGGGGCAGGTCGTCTTCAACGGGTGCACCCCATTCGTTTCCTCGACCATGCTTAAGACCGCTCTCGTCGACACCAGACGTCCCACCGTTTCCATTGTCCGACGCTGAAGGTTGTCCGGTGTCGCTGATGCTGCTCGTTGATGACGTCGAAGTAGAAAAAAACCACGGCCGACGCCGGGGCAAGTCGTCCTGGGCGAGCCCTCCCCATTTTGGTCTTCGACCATTCTTCAGACCGTCCTCACACACAGCAGACGTCGCACTATTCCCAAGTTCCGGTGCTGGCTGCGGGCCAGTGTTATTGTTATTGCCCACGGACGCCGTCGACGCAAAAGAGGAAATAGAGCGACGCTGGGGCAGGCCGTCTTCAATTGGTCCACACCATTTTCTTCCTCGACAATGCTGGAGGCCGTCCTCGTCAGCATCAAGCAAAGCACCATCTCCGTGGTCCGTTCTTGACGGTAGTCCGGCGTCGTTGATGCTGCCGCTCGATGCCGTTGAAGCAGAAGGGAACCACGACCGACGCCGGGGCAAGTCATTCTCAACGGGTTCTCCCCATTTTCGCAGTCCATGCCCTCTGGAATCCTTGGCAGAATCCCACATGGAAGGGAAAACTGAGCGACGGTGGGGTAAGTTGTCCTCGGCGGGCCCTCTTCGCACCCGACCCCAACCACGCCTGCTGTTTTCATCCACCACAGATCCCAGATCATTCTCACACGTCGATACGGACTCCTTTTGGCGTTCACTACTGCCGTCCACCGAAGCCGTTGAAGCGGAAGAGAAAACCGACCGACGCCGAGGCAGGCTATCTTCGACGGGTTCGCCCCATCTCTGAGTTACACTACGTCTATCACCTCGTTCGTCTCCAGTAGGCCGTGTATTCTTGCTGTAATCGTGCTTAGCCTGCACACCAGGGTGGTCGGGATCATGTGACGCGGCCCCAGAAGTCGAGGAGGAACCGGAGCGGCGGTGAGGCAGATCGTCTTCGATGGGTCCTGCCCGTCGACGCTCCCAACCACGTCGAGCATCGATCTCATCAACAGCATCTTCCAGACCATGATCGTGTTCCGGCACTGACGGCAGGCCATGATCGTCGATGCTACCTTCCGAACTTCCCAACTCAGAGAACAGACAGGAACGACGCCGGGGCAAGCTGTCCTCCATGAGCCCTCCCCTTTTTCGTGTTTGACATTCACCATGCTCCGGAGCAGACCGGACGACGTGGAGGTTGTCGGCCCGGTTAACCAAAACCCCTGGAGCAAGCGCAAATCCCGGGCGGCGACGCGGCAGATCTTCCTCTGTCGGTCCTCCCGGTGTGCGACCCCGACCGTGATTTCGATCTTGCACTTCTGAAATAGCTCCCGTGTCAACGCCATGATCCTGGATCGCCTGTTTGTCGATGGCATTATCCACACTCCCCGATATCGAGGGGTGAAAGAAACGGCGGCGGGGCAGATCGTCCTCGGTAGCATCTCCTTGGTTCTGCCTTCCATAGCTTCGGTGCTCGTCCTTTTTCACGGACTTTGCCATTTCGCCGGACGTATCCATGCTTGCGGACGAGGTACGCGAATTGAAAGAGTATCGCGAACGACGGAGAGGTAGATCATTCTCCATGGGCCATCCTTCACCGCTCGAACGTCTTCCAGAGGAGAATTGCTCAGTTTTGGCATCCACGTGCTCCTCGTACCAATATGAAGCACCAGAACGGCGACGTGGCAGGTCGATAGCCACCGGTACGTGTAGTTTGAAGTTCCACTCGGGATAAGGGCCGATTCGCCCGGCTCGCAGACGCGCTTGGAGCCTGGAGCCCGTCGGGTCACGGATACCCTCTCTCGTATCCCTTACACCTGCGTAAGAAGAGGGTGGAATTGCATTGGGCATCACTGTAGTACTCGCTTTTTCGTTGACATGCTTGAACAGCCGGATTGACGTCACACCCACGCGTCCCAACATTGATCAATAATGTGGCCATCGATGTTGTTTTACCACATGGAATGGTCTGCATACTTCTGCATTTTGAAGGCCTTCGTGGATGCAATCCACAAAAGCCCCGCCCCTCAGACCCGTGGTCAAGCCCTCCCGCGGTCGCACTTTTCCGCTTCCATAAGTATTTCGCGACAGGAACTTACATGCGAACAGGTTGTTGCCGACCATCCTGAACCAGGTGGGTGCCCACAGCCGGAGAGTGCGACGGATGATGAACTCCCGCTCAGCGCGCTGCAAGGAGAGTGAGTGTTAAGCGAGGCAAAGGCGTGCGCTTGGCTTCCGTGCATTAATCGATTGGCGCCTGCACGTAGAAGGCAGCAGGCATGGTAGTTGGATGTCCTTCACCGAAGCTAGGACGACGCCGGTGCTAACCTTCTACGCGCGTAGGCGGACATCTAGGAGATAGTCGTTCCACCTTCGTGTTCTCTCCTTTCAAAACTGTTGTAACTTTCAACAATCTGTGGTCGATACAAACTGGATGCTAACGCCAAATTGAACCGCCTTCTGGGGCTGCCATACAAAACGACATGCACGACTGAGATGCCCAAGCGCGGACGTAATAGTTTTGCAAGCACTCCGCCATACGAAAATCACAAAACACATTGCCGGCACATCTCCTTCCTTGACGTGTGCTGAAATATTTTCATCGATACTACGATGGCTAAGGCTTGTCTTTGAACTCACCTCATCTTCATTCTCTCTGGCCTTGACGCGTCCCCTCCTGCTTCGAACAACCCCCAATAGTGACACGCAAGTATCCAAGTAGAGAGGTACCACCAGTGCTGTAAAAGCAAGGGACGGTGCAGCGCGGATCAGGGCGGTCAGCAAACCAAACCCGAAATTGACTGGCGACACGTGCCGCTGCCTGCCTGTGTAAAACCAACGTTGTTCGACATTCTTGCCAGCGACAGGTACGGTGGAGAACACATGGAGGAGCACGCGGAGCGCTCCCAGAAGAAATGCAGCGCCCCGAGGTATCAGAGCAGACTGGCTGATAGAACCAGTTGGCAATACGTCAGATATATTGCTAGAAATTGTGTCTTTACGTTCAACCGAACCTCACCCGCAACACAAAGCTGTTGTGTGACCATGACTGCCATGTCAATCCCGTTTGCTGTCGCAGTCCCGTCGAACATGCTCGCGGAAGTGGCCAGCATCCCCATACAAACCGCGTCCGTCAGCATGACCATTGCCCCCATCGCGTTCAGAACGCTGCGTGCACGAAACGTCCAGGATATCAAAAAAAGGAGTGCCACAAGGAAAGTCTGCTTTCTCCTCCAAGTCTTTTTCCAAACACGACACGGATATCCTGAACTTTCACAAGTGGCATTGCTCGTGCATCGTACAAGTCTGTATGCGTCACGACGACTTCAAATGTGTTGTCTTCGTAGTTTTCGATGTGGTGCATTTCGCCGAGTCTCTCCCATACATGCCGGCCACCAGGTTTGGACGCTACGACACAGCTCCCAAGGGTTCCCTGAAAAGCTGGTGCAGGGCAACTCCTCATGGCACGCCCCGCGTTGGTCGACCGGAACACATAAAACAGTTCAAACTCAACACAGCTACACGTTGCTCTGGGTAGCAACCGCCATCTACCGAGCAAGAGCGTGACATCGCTCTGGTTTCATGAAGTCTTGTCGTGGGCAGCACACGTTTCGACCAAGCGTAGTGCAACATGTGCAACAGCCTAAGGGCCGACTATGCCTCATAAACCTAATAACAGAACCTAGTAACCAAAGATTAGAAAACGTTTGTGTGAGGTTATTGCCACGACCATCGCGACTCTGAAAGGTGGTCGATGGCCTTGTGAGTTTTTTCTTCCAATACTGTACAGAAAAGAGAGCGGGCTGTGATGGTATACTGTGTGTATGAATCGCCTTACATACCCGCCCGACCGTCAACTCTGGCAGAACAGTCCCAAAAACTCCGAAAAAACAACAACACAGCGTTCCATTGGGGGTAGTCGACATCCTAGATAAGCATGAGAAGGGTCATAATATAGACTTTTTCCCCATGGGTAGAGAGGGCACCAAACTGTCCGGTTCCCGATCCATCGACATTGAATGTTCCAAGCTTTCGGTGGACGTAGCGCTGACCAAGCGCCTGTGCACGACGTGGTGTTGCGTATATCAAAACCAATGTTGATCAGTCGAATCTTACTCAAAAGATCCAGGAAAGTTCATATTTTCAGTATCCTTTCCGCTAGAAAGGCCTCAAGCTACATGCTCAAGATGATACTACGATCGAAAGTAGGAAATAATTTTATTCGTGGTTCACAGTTGTAGGTAGCTCGTCGTAGGAAAATGTGTGGGTACTGCGGTCCTGGGCGACATCCACCCACCTGTTTGCGAAGGGCTTGAAAACCACGAGCAGGATGAAGGTCGACGAATGCATGGCACAGAATAACCCGAGTTGAACCGCACTGTTGTCCACCAGCACGCCAACGATCGCAAAGAATGCCCACTTTGCAAGACAGCATGGGAAAGAACACGAAAACCCAACAGTTAGCATGACCCAGATTATCCATGAAAAACACGTTCAGGTTGATCGGATCCCAAATCGACCAACTGTAGCTGAATCTTCGACGGCCGATCCCGCGACACGATGGTCAGGCTGGAAGAGTATATTTCTCGCTGACGCCGCGAAGAACTATACATTGAGGCGGGGCGTCCTGGTGCGCATTGTAAGAGGTCAGAGTAAATACCTTCATCAAAGAGACCTCAAAGTTCCCCCACCTACACGTGAGCGCTCCGGTGAAAGTGATCGTATATTTGGTACTTCTAGCAAGGCTATCCTTCCGGAGTTTGGTGACTTGCCACCCAGGGGAGACCGAGGACATGGTCAACGTCATGACGGGTTGTATCTCATCAACGGTAGAAGTAGAACCAGTACCCGCAACGTTCGGGGTCAGGGACGCCTTTCACGGATTCATGGTAAGTGTAACGATAAAGCTCCTGCGTGCGCGTTTCAGAAGCAGTGGCAAACTGTTCACGGGCCCGATAGAAACAGATATGCCGACGCGCCAATGACAAATAATTACCCATGCTGCTCTACCTTCCACAAGATGTGGAGGCTTTTTTGTACAGGCCTTCGGGCAGCGCGCACAGGGGACAGATATACGGCCATGATGAGCGTTAAACGCCTGCTAAAGGGCTGATGCATTGAGTCGGCATAATCCATTCCAGTTCGGGTTGAGCGAAAGGTACACACAAATATTTGACATTTCATTAAATTCGCATTGTAACTGGGATCGAGGTTTATCATAGTTGCCGGACGTTGATGAATGTCGGTGCGCGTTTTACAATGTCCATGCAAATCGCAATGAGACTTCGGCGAATGTTGACGCTAGTGCGATGGGAGTGTGACGGAAACGCGATCCACTGTGTCGGATTTTTTTGGCTTCGATGCATGGTGATTCGACTGCCATGAACTGTTACACAATGTGATGGAAGTTGTTGAAATAAAGATGGGATGTGTTGGAACTTCGACGTGTGATCAACCACGATTTGCGATGACGATTGGGATGACGAATACCATGGAACCTTGGATCCAAATGTGATCAAGGCTTTTCTGAGAATAGGATAACATCTGGCCGAAACTGTGGCCAACATTGATCAACGTTGTCGCTCATCGTTCCCAACACATACACACAGTGTCAGCTACGACATCATAGCACATGACGCTGTCTCCGATACCACACGTTTGTTGACACTTGAAGGAAGCTGCGCAAGATTCAGAGTGGTATTCAACGGTTAGCTTTCGTGTTGGATTTTCGCACAACATGAACACACATGTACCTGATCGAATTTGTATCAGCGTTCTATGTAGTCACAATTATTGATCGCTTTGTGCCATTCGGAAAAGAACTCGGTCCAACTTGCAAACCGATCAACACTCGCTAGGGTGACATGGGTTCAATGCTGTCGATATTTCGTGGAATGGGGAGTGCGGACGAATTCTGTAAAGTATACTGGTCGGCAACGACTAGTCTGGCTCCGTAGGCGAATCATGCATTATTGTGAACAAAATAGAAAAAAGAACAAACACAACGCGATATATCTACACAACTCCGTATGTTTCCATGTGACGGAAACACACTCGACTTTGACGAAATTCGTTGCCGAGATCGGAATGAAAGCTGGGCATAAGTTGTCATGGAACTTCCATCCAAACTGGAGACACCAGCCCAGTTTACTGTCGCCGATGTTTCATCGAAACTGACGAAGTTGATCAACTTCGATTTCAATACCGGGCTACAGCATGCCCTCTTCCTATCAAGATTGATCAGCTTCGACCGACGGGAATGGAAGTTGGATGCAACTTGCAATGAAACTCGATAAAAATGTCAAAAAGTGTCAAGCACTGGGCGACGCGCTCGAACGCGAAACAGAAGCTACTGTACGTCAGGGCAGCGGCGTGATTTAGCGTGAGCCTCATTGGTAGAAACGAAGACAGTGCAATCACTGGCCGCCTCATCAAACGTACCCCCTACCAATAGCGAAGATAGCCTCAACTGTTGCCAGGTACTCACTCTATCGACGAATGTTAAGTGAGTTGGGGTTAGGAACTGAGTGGAGGAAAGACTACGCTTGAACCACGACGTACCTCCATCAATGTGTAGAGAATGAACCACGATCCAGCTTGGGTGAAGTCGGCAAACAATGGCTCAAACCCGATCCGGAACCAATCAGCATCACGTCTTGCATTCACGTCCGACGTTTGAACTGTTTCCCACTGTCCTTTGTCCGCCCAAGCAAATAAGCTGAAATCCTTTCTCGAACCAGCAAGGAGTTTAGAGAAAAACTCTTTTTNGCCTCAACTGTTGCCAGGTACTCACTCTATCGACGAATGTTAAGTGAGTTGGGGTTAGGAACTGAGTGGAGGAAAGACTACGCTTGAACCACGACGTACCTCCATCAATGTGTAGAGAATGAACCACGATCCAGCTTGGGTGAAGTCGGCAAACAATGGCTCAAACCCGATCCGGAACCAATCAGCATCACGTCTTGCATTCACGTCCGACGTTTGAACTGTTTCCCACTGTCCTTTGTCCGCCCAAGCAAATAAGCTGAAATCCTTTCTCGAACCAGCAAGGAGTTTAGAGAAAAACTCTTTTTTGCCCATCCAGGTTACGCGGTTTTCATTGGACACGAACACAATGAGGGCATCTGATCGAACCCTCACCCTGCCACGTACAATACAGACAGAAGATATGAGATGAGGGGGCAACGATCCGATAGGCACAAAGCGGGAAATTGACACACAACAAATCTATTTGAGCCGTCGATACTCGTCAAAGATGTTCAAGGCCTTCTTACGGAACACGCGTCACCCAAACAGCACATGAGCCTACCGCGGGTTTCCATTAGTTGAGTTCGCCTGGTTGGAGGGCGGCAGATATAACCACTCGGAAATCACTGCAACTAGAATACACCCACGAAAAAACTCGATAGTTCTCAGAGCAATACGAGGTGGTTGGAGGTTGCGGATGGTCTCTAAGCTGTCTACACGTGACCAGTTTCGGGATAGACGGAAGCATCATACCTGTGAGTTCGCGCGACCATTGCAAACATCAGCACTGGGTAGAGCACCTGTTAGCGCATTCATTCGCCAAGAAAAGACCGAACAGCCATGGAAGTTGATCAGGACACACTCTCGCGTGACTACATGGAAGCTCTGAAGCACGACACAACGTAACACTATCATCCAAATGACAGGCCCCACAGTCGGAAGTAGACACAAAACACAAAGTGTCAGGACCCCAGGAACCAGGGGGTGATGGGGCGGTGTCTATCGGCTAGGGAGCGCAGCGTAGACGATGTCAAAGTCGATGAGGGTATCGATTGCATGAACCTACTCCGGTAATTGATTCATTGTGAACCACTGGTATTGACGACTTCTCCCAATCTACCCGGCGCGATATCTGTCGGGACATACACGTACAAGGTTAGGCGTGTGCTGAGCGCCTACGAATTGTGGTCCTAGCCCCCATCACAACGACCGTTGCACTGTAACCTCCTCCGGGTGAGGGTGCGTTTACGTGACAGCTCTTGAAACCTGTTCCTGAGACCCGTTCCCACCCCACGTCATAGGGCATCTCACCGCGTTGCGTGTTTCCGACAGACGTTCTCCCTTGAAGTCTGTTCACAGCACCCGGTATAACGCCCAAAGTCTACTACGTACTGCCCCCGCTTTACATGCCCTCACCAACGTCACCAAGGCCGCGTAATAAAGCTTCGAAGAACTTGTACTCCGCAAGGCTGAGACCTGTGAGGTCACTGCACCCTCGAAGGCGAAGAAAAGAAAGATGAGTTCCAGGTGCGGGTAATGGAGCCACGGTGACTGCGACAGTTGTCGACACTCCAACACTCGGCCCATCGATTTCCTCTGACGCGCGTTCGTTCGTCCGCCTTCTCCTTCATTACTCTCCAAATCCCCCGAGTCGCTGCTGCCCCGAAATGGCGTAGATGGTCCTCTCAATGAGTGCGACTGGACGGTATCTGACGACTGCCTCCCTGCTGAGGAGCCCCTATCCAAACTCGGCTGCTGGGAGCGTGTGTCCAAGAGGGCGGTGGACAGCTCGCCCAAAGAAAGGCCATGGCCCAGGGCTCTTGAAGCCTCCCTACTCGCCCGTTGCTAGTAAAGCACGAAAGGGAGGCAGGAGGGCAGTTTGTTCGTAGGGGGGTGCGTAAGTAACATGCGTTGCCCGTTACAACTCTGTGTAGCTCTACGCCCACTACCCATGCCGCCATCATTTGTTTTCGCGATAGTCACAATCTGCACGCCGAAAACACCTGCCACGCTTATTGTTGAACGGATGCATGCTGTTCCCTGGGGAACGGCTCGTGATACCAACCTACAACTCAATGTAGGGCCGTTCCTCACCTTTGCCAGCCAGTGCGCTTCAATTGCCGACGCCACCAAGATATGCAAGGAAAATATGATCACCAGAAGCCCGGCAAAAAGCGCAAGATTTCCCATGAACAACAGCGAGCCGAGGTCGTGGGTAAATGACACCGATATTCCTCGCTTCGTTGTATCATCGTCACCATCATCGTCACCATCATCTTCTCCATAGATTTTGTCGGGTTCGCTCGGAAAGATCCTTGATGCAACACCCTCCGAGAAGCTTTCGCTTGGCCACAAGTTTACCCACCTTGAAAATGCCGAGCGGTATTGACGCGTAGCAACACAGAGAGCGCAGTTCAGATACGTTGTTGCGTGCGTCCACATGAAGTGCTCGATGGTAGACCAAATGGTGTTTTCAGCGCGTCGTCCTTCTGAATTATAGATCAATGTAGAAGAACGTGATCGTTGCACGTGCTCCTCTACAGCTTGAAGTGACCCACTCGGCCCAACCGTCCCATGAGCCTAATGAATGGTCTTGCTGACCTGAGGATGTTGGCAAACCCAGAGAGAGCAGAATCCTCCGCTCCCGTATTGTCCACCAACGACAGCGTTGCTATAAACTGAACTTGTGACGTAAGCAGAAAAGCCATCGTCGACGACGGATTGCGAAACGTACTCTGCGTCGATGCCTGGCCCTGTTTCGAAACAGCGAGCAAGGACGTGAGGAGAATAAGAGAGTGAAGGATGATGGAGTGACCGAGCGCGAAAGAGTTGTAAGCCGACCAAGGATCCGCACGAAAGACACTGCTGATAAACTATAACCAATAGATTGAACACGTAAAAAAAACGCATCGTATAGTTACTATCCAACTACAACCAACCATTCCTATCCTCCGGAACATACCGCGCCCCCCGCCATTACTGATGACGCTCCACTGGCGGAACCACCGACGACGGTCGCCACGGTCGACGCCACCACACCTCCGACGGAGGCGGTAGAGATAACATGGGCGGCACCGATGGCGGCCTCCTGAACCTGTAGCACAAAAGCGAAAAAAGTTATCATCCCCGTGAAACATTCAACGGCTCGCAGGCGAACTGATATGCAGATCAAGAATGACTGCTGCAAGTCAAGCGTTCTACCGAATAATGACAGCCGTACCAAAAAAAAACCATAAAATACACATCGCTCACCTCGACCAGAAACGTTGGTGCCGAGGTGGGCGCTGCCGTTGGAGCTCGATCGACGTCGGGCCCACCTACAGGGTCAGTCGTGCTTACAGACCCAGGGTCTTGGACTACAGCTGCAAGCGAAGGCGCTTCTGTTGAGGGCATTTCTTCTGCGTGACAGAGTAACAGGACACGTTTCAGGTGGAGGGAAGTATACGAGAAATGTCGAACTAGTGGCGGAGACACAAGAATTGACCACACCTTGGCTACATGGTAGTCAATGAAATGTCACGTGCTGCACCGATAAAGTTGCTACACCTAAGCCAACTCTTGGCTGTTTGGGCAACTACCTAGCCTAGGATGGGCTCCTACAAATGCTTTCGAGAGGCCGTAAGATCATGCCTCGAACCACGACAAAGCAACACGGGCCTTCTCGAAGCTCATTCTTGACAAAGGGATAACAGTGCTGACACTAACCTGGTATTGGCATCACTGTTCCACCAGCTGTCGGGGCCGCCGTGATCCCTGCCATCAAGAGAATCATCGCCAAACCAAGACATCCGCACACGTTAGCACGCACGTACCGATAATCAAGCAGGACCAACGCGAACACCCACATCGATGTCAGACAAGGCCGCGTGCGGAATCAATCTGCTCCTGGGTTTGCCGACTTCCAACCAAACAAAACATAGCATCCAATGGTCATCCCTCCCAAACTCAAACCTGCAACTACACTGCAAACAAGCCCGGTTGGACAAGTGGGCACTGTATCGACTGTCGTGCTGTTGGTCATCACCTGGAGTCCGTGACGCTGTTCCATCAGCTGTCGGGGCCGGCGTCATCCCTGCCATCAAAAGTACCAACGCCAAACCAACGACGTCCGCACACGTCAGCACGCAAGTCGCGATAATCAAGCACAACCAACGCGTACACCGACGTTTGCAGACAAACGTGGTCCGTGTTGAGGAATACCACGGGGTGCAACCCTGTTCCATCAGCTGTCGGGGCCGGCGTGATTCCTTCCATCAAGACGTTTGAAGACAACGTGGTCCGTGTTGAGGAATGCCAAGAGGTGCAAACACTGAAATCACAGATCAAGCTGCTCCTGAGCTCGCCCACTTCCAACCAGAAGGCACATCGCGTAAAGAGGTCGTGTCTTCCACCTGTTGTAACTACAACTGCATTGCAAGCAAGCCCGGTTGGGCAAGTGGGCACTGTATCGACTGCCGTGCTGCTGGAAGTACCTGGAGTCGGCAATACTGTTCCATCAGCTGTCGGGGCCGGCGTGATCCCTGCCATCAAGAGTACCAACGCCAAACCAACGACATCCGCACACGTCAGCACGCACGTCACGAT
>CACKRE030001194.1:12104-23724 GCA_902602495.3 Ectocarpus sp. CCAP 1310/34 | reverse complement strand
CCCTAACCCTAACCCTAACCCTAACCCTAACCCTAACCCTAACCCTAACCCTAACCCTAACCCTAACCCTAACCCTAACCCTAACCCTAACCCTAACCCTAACCCTTACCCTAACCCTAACCCTTACCCTCACCCAACTCTAGCCGTTGATTCAACACGCCTACCCAAACCACAGAATCTAGTACGTACTGAATCTTCTTGTTTGTGTTTGCTCAAGAATTTCGGATTCTTCTTCCTGCAGGCAACCAAAGAATAACCAAGACATGAAGCAAAGTGAGAGTGCAGGTGATATGCCGTCTTGCTCTCAATTGTTTTTTGATCGGGCAAACAGGTTGCAAACTTCCCAAGATTGCTATACCAGCATTAACATTGTTTCGGTTTTCCTCGACACTCGTGCCTCGCTTGCCACTACTCCCCTGTGTTGCTGGTAAACAATCATCACGTATACACAGCGTGAGGACTGACCACATTTCGCGTTCCTTTCTAAGGTATGACAAGTTCTTGCCGAGCCCATGGATACCCCCGACTTGGTTTTAGGGGAGAACAGGAAAACTTGGAAGTTCAAACCAACTCTGCCTCCCCCGGCTATCCATTTGATCAAGGCGTCATGAAACAGTGAATGCGAGGTGTGTCCACCGCTCCAGCTTCTCGCTATCTCATTTCGTTTGATAATTCGTTGATCGTCCGGAACACAGAGAGGTGTCCAACAGCCCCCGCTGCCGTTGACAGATATTTTCTGTTCCTTGGACCATAATGTCCCATACCGAGTCGTCCAGACTTTCTTTTGGCAATGTCTTTTGTAGGATAACGCTGAGCAATGCGCGTCCCCCTTCTCCAATATCCTGCTGTGTCCACCCTGAGTCTTTTGTGAGCATTTTCACATTGGCGGCGATGTGGTTTTCTTACCAACGTGAGATCCCGTCCGCGAGTGTGTTCTTTCGACCAGGGATGTGCTTGGCCACGTGGCACACGCCGCAAAAAATTTCCATCCTACCCATGAGTCTCATTATGAGGCTAGCGCGCCTGTCCCGCGATCCTCCACGCCTGTTAGTCCAACTGACGGCCGACACGTTGTCTCCACGCATCAACACCGACTTTCCTTCTTCTATAGGTCTGTCCGTCACGATCATTTGGACTACCCACGCCGTCATGAACATGCCCGCGAGTTCTAACAGATTGATCGTAATGTCTGTCGTCTCCTTCAGTTGCGGCTTGCGTTTGAGCTCCGCAAACAACGATGGTTCTATCGTGTTTCTCCAGAAAGTCTTTAGTTCGGGACAGTAGCTGCCAATCGCTGTGAAGCTATCGTTTGAGAGGTAAAGCCGTGAAGGTGCTCGTTTTACGTACAGTAGGAACGATTCGCTGAGGGACTCCCCTCGAAGTGCTCGANTTAGTCCAACTGACGGCCGACACGTTGTCTCCACGCATCAACACCGACTTTCCTTCTTCTATAGGTCTGTCCGTCACGATCATTTGGACTACCCACGCCGTCATGAACATGCCCGCGAGTTCTAACAGATTGATCGTAATGTCTGTCGTCTCCTTCAGTTGCGGCTTGCGTTTGAGCTCCGCAAACAACGATGGTTCTATCGTGTTTCTCCAGAAAGTCTTTAGTTCGGGACAGTAGCTGCCAATCGCTGTGAAGCTATCGTTTGAGAGGTAAAGCCGTGAAGGTGCTCGTTTTACGTACAGTAGGAACGATTCGCTGAGGGACTCCCCTCGAAGTGCTCGAGGCTGATTGAGGGCCCACTTCCAGAAGGCGATATCGCCGTGGAACTCTCTACCCAAGTCCACAAGTCGTCGTGACCGTGTGTGGCTTGCGTATGCAGACCCGATAGGCGGAGCAGTTGCCACACGGAGTACCTACCAGCCCTGATAACATAAGTGAGGTTCCACCGTTTCCCTGTAAAGCTGAAAACTTCTTGAACGCTGGCCTTCTTCCTATCGTGGGGCCAATCTGCCTCTAGTATGTTCCGAATCGCGCTTACCCGTTCGGGTGTAGTTGCAATTCTGCCATCATGCGTGTCTATGATGTACCCCAGGGCCTCTATGTCCGTGTCCCAGTCAGTGCTCTTTTTTGGGGCGAGAATGGGGGTTTCTCTCTTCTCCCTTGCCAAACAGTTTGACATGGTCTGACGCTAGCGAGGCGGAAGTAATGAGTGCCGATTGGTCAGTGGGGTCATGCTGTACCTTCGTGAGCAAGAAATCGTCAACGTAGACCCTGGCCAAGAAATCGTCCGCGGGTCCCTTGCCTCTATGCGGTCTTACACCTGCCGACGATGGTATTGGGGTTGGGGTGCCTTTTTCCCAAGGAGGTTTTTTTTTCACGTGGGACATCATTGCGATTCCTTCTGATAGTAGTCTAGTGTTCGCGAGGGACGTGTTGAGGTGCGAGTGCTCTGCAGCGGAGGCTAACACACCCCACAATCCTGGTGACGCTACCCAGCCAAAAGTCAGCCGTAGGTCCGCTACAAGCACGTCTCCTATCACGTAGCAAAACTTGTGTGCATGATCTGGTGATGTCCTCACATTTCTGAACGCAGAGGTGACATCAGCCTTGGTTACGAGGATTCTCTTATCACTACCAATGTCCGCCATCTTCCGAATAATACATTGCTTCTCGTCTAGTGAGTGTATGCTTGCCGCAATATGCTTCTCTGTACCTCGAGTCTATCGGTCAGAGTTTTTGAATTTTTTAACGAGATTGTATTTTTTGGACTCTCTAGGGCCGAAGGTTCTTTCCCCGCCCCAAAGTGAGAAGTCGCTGAATTCGACCCGCAATCATGTCGCATTACTTTTGTGATGTCAGCAGCCCTAGCTGTGTCCGCCGTTAGAGCCCTACGTGCCAACAGTGCTTCCCCCGGGGTGTCCGCCCCCGGGAGATCTTTTGACACGGTCATGGTGTCCGCCAATTCCGTGTCGTTCTCGCGAATGGTGTCCGCCAATCGAGGCTGTGCGACTGACAAATTCTTAAACAGGGTCCGGCCTGTGGATGTCCTTCTGCACACTACTGTTGTCCGCCAGTATTTTTTGTTTACCGACAACGCTCGCGGCGTCCACCGCTTGCGTGCCGCGGGGCCAATTACATTCGCCCGGGGTGTCCGCCCCCGGGGCGACTGCATTGCAGTGTTCAGCACGTGTGGTGTCCGCCACAGTCTTCGTGGTGTACAAGGCAGAGCAGTAATTTATCCCGCTATTGGTGTACGCCAATAGGTATTCCGTTAGTGAGTTTTTCGCGGGAACGGCGTCCACCATTTGCGAGAGTGAGGGTAATGCATGTTCACACCGCGTGACTNCGTGTGGTGTCCGCCACAGTCTTCGTGGTGTACAAGGCAGAGCAGTAATTTATCCCGCTATTGGTGTACGCCAATAGGTATTCCGTTAGTGAGTTTTTCGCGGGAACGGCGTCCACCATTTGCGAGAGTGAGGGTAATGCATGTTCACACCGCGTGACTGCCCGGTGTGTGTCAGTATTCGCACGATTGGTGTCCGCCAATAGTTTTGACTTATTCATCACCCGTGCGGTGGCCTCGGCTTGTGTGTTATTTGACCCGTACTGAGCGCCGAGGGTGTCCGCCCCCGTAGCTATTGTTTTTGACGTTTCGGCGTGAGTGGTGTCCGCCACTATGCGAGGCGAAAACGAATCCAAACAGTTAACAGTATGGGAAATTGCAGGTTCGCAACTCATGCTCTCACTGTAAAACACAGCGGGTGCCACCGACCCGGGAAGGGAAACTCCCAGGCTCGCTACTGTCCTTCTGCTGTCCGCGAAGACGTTCGCTCCCGTGCCAAGCTCGCCGCCCCCCCTGGTCGGCCCCACCTAGTGGAAGTGGGGCCCGCACCGTCACGGATTGGTACCGCCACGGCCTCCTCCCGCGCTCCTTCCACCTCCTCCTCCTCCCGCTGCTCCTCCTCGCGAGCCGCCTCCGTGGCTGTACCTCGCGACTGGTGCTTGTGTCGCTCTCGGGGCAGGGGGGGCACGAGCGGGCGGAGCGGGCGGAGGGGGGGGGGGGGGAGGAACAGCAGGCAAGAGTGACGGGTGCCGCTGGGTGTGCCCCTTCTCGCACTGCGGGCGTGTGCAGGTCGTGCCCGACCACGTGTAGAAGCACTCGTTGTCGGGAGTGTGCCAGGCAGCGACGATCTGTGCAAACGCGGTGGCGGCTGCCGTGGAAGCGGATGGGACTGGGGCAACGGGGGTGCGTGCAGGTTGACCCTGCGAAGTAGCCTTACGNGGTTGACCCTGCGAAGTAGCCTTGCGCTTGGTGCTCGCGGACGACGGTTTGGACGGTTGTTGACGGGCTAGACCCCCCTGCAGGAGGCCCACCATCGAAGAAGCCGTACCCTCTGCAATCAGGACCAACGTCCTTGAGAACTGCGGGACTTGGATCGCCCCCACCGTTTTAGGGGGTGGGGGGGCGAGGGTATTGCGCTGCCGGAGCGCCCTAGAAACGGTGGTCAGACGACTGACGAAATCGGCCCAATCGAGGTTGGCGTCTGGCTTGAACCTGGTGAAGACGTCGGCCTCGGGACCCTTGAACTCGGCGCAGTGGCGGGACGAGTACCGGCGGAGGTCCTCGGAGATCCTGAAGAGTTCCCGGAAAACCAGGCCAACTCGGTCGGCCCCGGCCGCAGGGGCGCCCGATATGCCGTCCTTGATGAAAGCTTCCAGGCGCGAATGAAGGTGTTGAGATGCACGTCGAACGTGCGTGTCACCGCCGCTACCCCCGGGGGGCGCGGCGGCGAGAACGCCGCGATGTCGATGGCGCTGAAGGTAAGCAGCGCGTGCAGGCCCGGGTGCGGGTGGGCCACGTCCCGGATGATGTGGTCGAACTCGCCCCCCGTCATGACGATAGGCGAGAAGGTAGCGCCTCGCATTAGGTACAGGGCCGCTTGGCCGTCCTTTTCCCACGTACGGCCCTCCAGCTTTTGGGCTTCTTTCAGCCGATGGGCATTGTATACAGGCGCGGCGCCTGGGATGCTCGCGAGCTGTTGGTACCCTGGGGCGCGGCCGACTGGTGGTAGTGCTGGCAGGGGTAGGCCTGGAGTTGTTCGTGTTGATACCGGTGTTGCAGTGGTTGCGGCTGCGGCGGCTGCTGCTGCTGGTGAAGTTGTTCCTGCTGCTACTGCTGCTGCTGCTGCTGTTGCTGCTGCTGCTGCTGCTGCTGCTGCTGCTGCTGATGTTGGTGCGGCTGCTGCTGCTGCTGCTGCGGCGGCGGCGGCGGCGCTTGGACCAGGGGGAGGACTACTGACTGGCTATTGTGGGGAGCGGAGCCGCCCTGATCATTGTTGTGGGCCGCGGCGCCCTGCGCTGGCTGCCGGTTGCCGGTCAAGTTTACCACCATCTTCCGGAGAGACAGAATCTGTTGTTGCTGGCGACTGCCCTGATTCACGAGCTGTTGAAACAGCGAGAAGAGGTTCGGATTGCTCCCGACTCCCAGTTGCTGCTGCTGCTGCTGGGGCTGTTGCTGCTGCCCTTGCTGCTGTTGCTGCTGCTGTTGCATCAGCTGAGGTCGGGGAGCTCCGTGAATCATGGGCGCATCTTCGTACGGAGTTTTTTTTTTTTTTGGTCCTGTCCTTCGCTCGATATGTTCAGATATTCAATAAATCTTGCTTACTTTCTGGAGGGCGTTGTTTCTTGCAGACACAAAATCCGAGACCGGATTTGGACAGCTCTCGTAATTTGGCACCGAAATTTTTTTCCGATTTCCAATTCGACAAGAAATAACGGAGTTATGGGCAAAAACGGGATATTGGAGGGTATTTTGCTTAGTTTCTTGGGGACCATACAACCGTACGATTCGAAACTAAAGTGCTGCAATCGATTCCTCTCGTGATTTCCCACCGATGAGTGTTTTCCGATTTCAAAAAAAAAACTCGAGTTTCGGAGATATTTCGGGTGGTTTCACACGCCCTCGGGGAATTTTTTCCCGCCACACACACACCAGAGGACCCACACACACACACACCCTTTACGCACGCAACGAAAGACGCACACGCGCTCCGGGCACATGGATCGCCCAAAGGGTAAGCGCAAGCTGCCAAGGAACGCCGACGGCACGATTCGGAAGGCCCCTTCGCCCCCTGCGGACCCTGCTGTAGGCAACGACTCTCCTCCCTCTTCCGACCATGAAGGCGCCAATATTTCTCCCATGCACACCAACGACCACGACGACGACTGGCGCGATGAGGATGCGGGTGGCGAGTCAGTTCGCGGGCAGGCGAAACTGCCGTTCGGTTCTGCGGTTCGCTCTGCAGCGAGCGCTGCGGTGTCTGCAGCAGCTCGCACAGCAATGGCGGTGGCGCCCGAAGTCGCGCCGCCTGCGCGAAAAAACGCGGTGCAACCTCTCCACCGGTCGACGCAGCATCGCCACAGGCGAGCGCGGTGGAGCAAGGAGGACGCCGGGATGGCGGGGAGCTTGGCAGCATGGCTGAAGCCCCCAGCTCAGCAGCAGGAAGGGCAGCATGGTTCGCCTCAAATTATGGAGACTGAAGGTGCGGTGGAGATGGATGTTGAGGTGGGAGATGTTGGTGCGGACAGCAGTGATCATGATGCCGAGAAGATCTGCAGCCCGCAAGAAGAACATGACCGCACCAGCCGTGGCGACAGCAGCGAGAGCGAGACCGACATGCTGGTATGTTCGGGTGTTGGTGTTCCGCTGGAAGATTGGTTTGGTGAGGATGACCAGGCTAGAGCTGCAGAGCTTCTTTATTCCAGCGGCGAGGACAGTTTTCTCGACGCACTAGACGCAAGCCGCGACCGCTCTCGCGGCCCCGGCGAACTTGACGGAGAGAGCGGCGACAAGGCTGATGATGATGTTCAGCCTCAGGACACCGGCGAAGCAGAAGCTGTGGGAGACACCGGCGAAACAGCAGCTGTGGGAGGAGCCGGGCACGCAGCCTCTAGCGGTACAAGTGGTGAGACCGTCCGAAAAAGTTCGAGGACGAACCTTTTCGACGGGCTGTACGCCGACCCCGCCCGCGCACGAGACGGGGCACTCGGCCGATGCAGTGGGCCTGGGCGAGGCACACGGGTGGCGTCGGGGGATGGAGCCAAGGGGAGGTTTGCGGGGTTGAACAAAAAACGATTGAAGCACAGAAGGCGCGAGGAGAGGAAGAAGACACCGGAACAACGAGCGCGAGAGCGAGAAGCGCGAGAGCGAGCGCGAGAGCAAACGCGAGAGCAAACGCGAGAGCGAGCACTCAAAGCGCAGAGAAGGCGGGAGAACACGCCGCGAGAGAAGGAGCTCTTGGACATCTACCAGAAAGTGGTGGACGCTATCGACAAGGTGAATAAGTATGCAATGTATTTCAGAGTGTTGCGTGGTAGTGTTGTTGCCGTTGATTAGTTTGCTGCTAGCATACTGCTTCCCTCGTGGCTGCTGTTTCCTGTATCCTGGATTTGTTGTGGAGCTAGTGCCACTGCCGAAACCACTCCTGCTTGTCTGTCAATAATAATTTGCAACTGTTGAATACAACCATGTCCCTCAATCTGACGCCTTCCCGGTTTTGATTGCTTGAATTTCAATTTCTGTGCACACCTCCGTACAGGCGGAGCAGTCCAACAGCTACAGCGGTATTGTGGAGGACCCGACGGAAATGCTGACGGAATCTCGTCTCCCGTCCATCATGCGTACCGCCTTGGCGATTCGGGCGTACGCTGTCCTCGGGTAAGCGGAAACGCCCAAGAAGCGCCGTGTGCTTGCTGCTCGCGCTGCTGCATTTCTGCTCTTTGAGATCGCCCTTGCCCTCTGGTTCGTGGCGTGCTCTGTACATACATACAATGTTCCCTGGCGAAGTGGTTGCCGAGTAGCATGTGTAGCTGGTACGTTTGGTGACTATCTGTTTGTTGCATGTTTGGACCCTCTTTCTATGTGTGACCGGGCGCACGGGGTACGTTTTGTATTTCTGCCATGCTCTCTTCAGAGTCGTAACGCCGAAGGCTTCAAGAATATTCTTGTGTGAGGCACTCATCGTTCCCATGTTGACGTCGTTGCCTTCAGGATTGAGGAAGGTGTCAACAAGATGCGGCACAGCCGCGACGTCGGAGATGTGGTGAAAACCACAGCGCAGGCGGTGCGCAAGTGGGTAAAGGAGTTCTGCCAAGACAATTTCTCATCAGAAAACGACTTTACGAGATAAGCCAGGCGGACTCCTTCATCGACCATGAGGACATCGCCGAGCGTTGCCGGGAGGAAATCGACCGGCGGCTTTACCGCCGGAAGAAAACGGATCCGCGGTTTCGTGTCTCGGACTTTCAGAGGTAAGGGGACGGACGTGAAAATGAGAGAGCGCGCGGTTAGTGTTCCTGTTGGGTTGAACGGCGTTGGTTTTGTGTTCGTCTTGTGTGCGCCCGTGTGTTGTGGATACATGTGGGCTAATTTCTCCAACTCTCTTCTGTTACCGCTTTCCTTTCCACTGCAAAATAGGTGGGTGAACACTGTTCTTCTGAAAGAAGTGTTTTCCGGCGGAGGAGGCAACTATCGGACAACGGCGCACAGCTGGATGTGCAGACTCGGCTTCAGGTGGAAGAAGAGCGGGACGTGCGTCTACGTCGATGGCCACAACCGCCCGGATGTCGTCGAGGCCGGGCGGGAGTACGTGGCGAAGATGCTCATCCTGCGAAAGATGATGTCCATGTGAGTGGCGCGGAGAGACTGGCCCGGGGCAGGCTCCTACTTGCGCCAAATAGTCGTTCAAGGGCAGGCGGAGACAAGCTGTTTGTATTTTTTTGTCCTCTAGCGTCCTTCAGTGCCTTGCACGACCGAACCAGACTGCCAGAGTTGAGCTTGATACCGCGCCGCTACCTGGTACTTTTTTTTTCTCTTGGTGGGTTGGCACGTTCCTGTACGTGGTTGCTGGTGATGAAAATCACCGGACAACTATAATCGTGGCGTGCTTCTTTCACTGCACTGCTGTACAGGATAAACGTAGTCTCCCTTGTGATCCCCCGACCCCCAAAAATCGACCGGCCAGTAATCAAAAGCTTGGACCCCGGGAGGATCGTTGAAAAACGAAAACTTCCCCCGCTCGTCCATTTTTTTTGTTCCCCCGGCAGAGCGATGAAAAAGAAAACAGCAGCAGTGTTCCCCCCGCCGGGACCACCAAGCAAAAAGCGGTGTCCTTGAAGTACATGGTAGCTTTATCTCGATCGTCTCGTTCGACAACCGCGACACGCGTGCCAACATTGTTTTTTGTCTTTTTTCCCCGTGTCTGTTGACAACCCCGTCCAGGTAGAAACTGTGACGATGGCGAGAGTACGCGACGCGCCCGAAGGGGGGGGCGCATCTACTGGGGGAGGCGACGACGACGACGTCGTTGAGGGATGGGCAACCGATTTGGACCCGCTGTTCTGGCCAGCAGTTCGAAGCGCGGCGGACGGCAAGGAGGACGTCAAGCACGTGCTAGTTCACGGCGAACTTCGGGCCGAGGGTAAAGAGAGAGTCCGATGAAGATCGTAGGAGTTTTGGTTGTGTTGGTATTTTTTTCTTGATTATTTTGGAGGGGTATTGGTTGTGTTGGGATTTTTATTGATTATTTTGGAGTAGTATTGGTTGTGTTGGAATTTTTCTTGATTGTCTTGAAGGAGTTTTTCTTGTTTTGGAGATGGTGGTAACGGTGAGGGTAATATTAATATTTTGCCGGAGCATGACGATGCATACGAGCAGGGGGGCTATTAGATATACTCGTACCATAGCATGGTGGGTGATATCTTACGTATTCATGTAGTGACGAGTGCGGAGGAACAGCACGTTTGTTCATACTTTCCTTGGGAGTGTGATGGCATGGTGGAGATTCATGGACATTCGTTAGGTACTTTGAGCGTGATGAGCGTGACCCGTGACTCCATGCCGTGACCGATTGACGAGCTGAAGCACGCCCCCGATGAATTCACAATATTCGTTTTACAATACGTTTTCCTACACGTCCCTACCCTACCACGGTCCGTCATGGCCCAGCTGCTCTACACTCCCAACACAAAGAACTGAGCCACCGAATTATCGATCAAAGGACGCGCCGCGCACATTTCTGACATCATTGGGGTGGATAGAGGGGTTGCAGCGATAGGGAAGGAGGCCTGGGGCATGATGCAGGAAGACATGAACGTGGTCGAAGATAAGGAGAACTCGGTTGAGGTCGCGCGGCCGGCTCCCAAGGACGGGGAGGCGCCGCCGCATACGGTGTTTCCCGGACGCTACGAGCGTTCTGGGATCTACTTCGGCAGGATAGAGGGCGAGGGGAAGGACGGCCATGCCGTGAAGCTCGTGCAGGATGCCGTCGAGCTGCTGAAAGGGATTCCCGGCGCCTGCCAGGTGAAGAAAACGAAGAACGACCCTTCCACGGCGGCGGTCATCATGACTGTAGGGCAACACCAAGACGGGTACTGGAACTGCGCACGGATGTTGGAGCAAATTCCGGGGCTCATCGCCATCCACGAGCTGACAAGCGAGCCACACCGGCAGCTGGTCATGGTCTTCGACAACTCTACCGGGCACTCGGCGTTCGGCGCCGGCGCATTGGTGGGTGAGCACGTTGCCCTGAGGCCAGGGGGAGCGCAGGGCGCTCTTCGCAATTTCGAGGACGACGAGGGGAACCCCGTGCACACCACCTTCAGGGTCGGCGACAAGCTCCGTTTTACCACGAACGTGTTTGCCCCGAAAACGGAGGAGGAGCTCGAGGCGGAAAAGAAAGCNGCACATCTCTGACATCATTGGGGTGGATAGAGGGGTCGCAGCGATAGGGAAGGAGGCCTGGGGCATGATGCAGGAAGACATGAACGTGGTCGAAGATGAAGGAGAACCCGGTTGAGGTCGCGCGGCCGGCTTTCAAGGACGGGGAGGCGCCGACGCATCGGGTGTTTCCCGGACGCTACGAGCGTTCCGGGATCTACTTCGGCAGGAAAGAGGGCGAGGGGAAGGACGGCCATGCCGTGAAGCTCGTGCAGGATGCCGTCGAGCTGCTGAAAGGGATTCCCGGCGCCTGCCAGGTGAAGAAAACGAAGAACGACCCTTCCACGGCGGCGGTCATCATGACTGTAGGGCAACACCAAGACGGGTACTGGAACTGCGCACGGATGTTGGAGCGAATTCCGGGGCTCATCGCCATCCACGAGCTGACAAGCGAGCCACACCGGCAGCTGTTCATGGTCTTCGACAACTCTACCGGGTACTCGGCGTTCGGCGCCGGCGCATTGGTGGGTGAGCACATTGCCCTGAGGCCAGGGGGAGCGCAGGGCGCTCTTCGCAATTGCGAGGACGACGAGGGGAAGAACCCCGTGCACACCACCTTCAGGGTCGGCGACAAGCTCCGTTTCACCACGAACGTGTTTGCCCCGAAAACGGAGGAGGAGCTCGAGGCGGAAAAGAAAGCGGCAGAGGAGGCGGAGGAGAAGGGGTTGCCGGTGAAGAAATCCAAGAAGAACGGCAAGAACCTCGGGAAGTTCAAGAAGGGCGACGAGGTCAAGGCGACTGGCCCCACCGCCGTTCTCATCGGCCTGCCGAAAGGAGGAAAGCAGCTGCTCATGGAGATGGGGCTGTGGGAAGGCGAGCCAACCCTACGCGTTCACGAGTGCAGCGCGTGCAGGGCGGAAAAGGCGGCAACAAGGCAAGCCATTACCGCCTTC
>CACKRE030001193.1:4162-21907 GCA_902602495.3 Ectocarpus sp. CCAP 1310/34 | reverse complement strand
GTTGGCTTTTCAACGGGTTGTAGTTGATACTATGGTGACTGAATTGGGATGTATGCTACGTACGGCGATACACCTACAGCAGGCAGCAGCAGGCAGCAGGCAGCAGCAGGCAGCAGGCAGCAGGCAGCAGCACCCGTGCTACAGCAGTACCACACATCGTACTTGCCCAACCGGACGCGCAGCTTACCTCTGGGTTATTAGCAGCCGGGTTGGTGGTGGCAGAAGAACGTGTCCTCAATCCCTCATGCGAACCCTGGATGGCGGCGATGACGGGGCAGGACATAACCCTGTCTGCCCCGCAACCCCCGCTTCCGCCGCCTTGTGGTATGCCGTTCTTCCGAGCTGCGTTTCGCTTGCCCGCCATGATGGCGTCAGCCTTTTCGCGGGCCAAGTTGGACAAAACCACTTCGCTAGCCTCGCAGTAGCCTGTGTTCTCCGCGGCTTTTCTGCCCTTCCTCTTGCTGTCCAACAAGGTGGTGCGAAGCTTGATTCCTCGTTCGTGTGGGGACCACTTGTGGATAACCTCGTATCTTGTTTGGCCAGCATACATGATGCGTGTACATTCGCCAGCGGCAGTCACCGCTGGGCCCTGGCCGCGCAGCATTTTCAAGCCCGCTTCCCACCACCACTTTTTGTCTGACCAACTTTCTGAGTGGCTCTACCCCCCCTAATTCGACCAAGCGGAATCGATTGGCGACGATTCCCGTGGCGAAAAAGTTCGGCAATGCGGCGAAAAAAAAGTTCGGGCTGAAGGGGAACTTTTTTTTTTTGGGAACTTTTTTTAAACGTCGTTTTTGGGCGTTTGAGAACGATCTGCGAAGTCAATTTTTTTTTTTTTTTCTTCTCCGAGGTGGGAAAGGTGATTCGTCTTTAGCTCGGAACCCGCCTGTGGTCATTTTTTTGGGACGAGGGAAGCGCCGAGAAGAACCCAGATACCACGCCACCTGTACATTTGCACCAAAGACTTTCTTGGGTACTGCCTGGTGCTCCGCTTATTGATAGAGCTGTTTCCTCTCAAACAATAGTACAATGACGACAGCGTCGGAAAGAAGAAAGACCATTTATCCTGATGGCCAGTGCCGGAGAGCAGCAGACGACAACGGCGTCCAACCCCCATCGCCCTAGGCAACACTGCATATGATCGAAGCAGTGAGACAGAAGAAGTGTAATCACCAACAGCAGTCGATGGTCTTTAGTCTACGTTTTGATTTTGCTGAACTCCACAATAAAACTGGGTGAGGCTAATACAGCCGAGGAGAGCGAATCAATGCGAGATATAAAAAAGAGCGAGTCTATGGATACATGGATGGATACATGCAACATCGTACAGCATGGACGGCCTCTTCTGACCCTCTGGCCTAGTCTTGCTGACACGTTCTTCATATTTGCCCCCCCAGGTTGAAGGGATAGGGATGTGTTGAACTCTTCACAGGAGTTTGTGTAGTAAGCACCAGCCCGCATCAAAACGCCTCCGTCGTTCACCTTCCGTCCTCTGCTTAGTGTCGCTATTTAGTCGTTGTCAAGACGTTCTTGTTTCAGCGGCGGTATCCAGTTACTCACGTGCCGTTACCCGCAGGTCCAATCCCCGCCTAAGTGTGCGCTTGAATGCTTGACGAAGACGGAGAAATCTTCAGCGTGTGCATTTGAGCTTCAAGCTTGAATGTCGGTGGTGTTTCGGCATTTCTTTGAGCTTCAAGCTTGAAACGTAAATCACCAGGGACGAAGTCGTACAAAATAACGATCGATCAGGATCAAGAAACGAGACTGATGCGGTACGCACAGTCTCGCCGCTGTTACGCCGCATGTAGACTAGACTATCCATATATGCATACCACAACCGTCCTTGTGAGCGAGAGGATACAGAGAGAGAGAGAGAGCGAGAGAGAGTGAGAGTGAGAGAAAGTGCATGACTAATGAGTATATCAGCGCTTGCAGAAGCAAGGGCTCCTTCAACAGCACCAATAACAGAAGCAAGGGCTCCTTCAACGACTGACTGGGTACACACACACCAGGATATGGTGGTACGAATACACAGCAGCACAATCGATGGTCTATCGTAATCGTTCCATACACGACACATCTTTGTACCTCACCGATGCTACGGTGCTAGCCGGATCCTGGCGAGGCGAGTGCCAAACCGACGGGTGCAACGCCGAGAGAAGTGTGGCGAGTGACGGCCCCTCCTGTACCTCGACAGCAGTGCTGTCTGGTAGCATTGTTTCGTCGTCAACTGGGTTTTTTCGCCAGATGCACAATACAATCGCAGCCCGTTGGAGTCTTCAGAAATCGGGGGCAATGCCGCGGCGGCGGAACGACGACGCGGGCAAGCACCACCACCAGCGGCCGACCCCTCAAACAAAAAACAGGAGCGACGTGATCTAAGAGACACGATTCGACATTCCGCAGGTCTCTTATACAACATCTCATGTAGTCTAGAGCTAAGTCACCAACGTATGATTGCCTTGTTCCCCTCGCAAAAATGATTTCCCTCAACCAACAAGGTAGGCTATTTCCTCCGTTCCACAGTCAACTAGACAGAGTCGTAGAGAACGTTGCCGATCGAAGAGTTTCACTTCGTTATAGGGAAGAATCAGAGAACGACTCTACTCTAGAAGCAAATGTCAGGTTTCCTTAACGTGTTCGTTTTAGTCTCCACAGAAACTGGGCCAGTGAGGGGCGGCGGAACCTCTGTCACCGTGGATAGAAACGCATTCTAACCGTGCGTGTAAGTTGCATTACAATGCACCTGTCTACATTTTTCGTGCAGGAACTATCAGGGCATTTCGCCCTTGGTAACCTGCTTTGCTACGTCGACGTGTTACACGGCAGCGAGACACCTCTTTGCTCGAGAAACCGAATGGCGGGCGGTTTTCAACGATTTCACACTCGTCCTGGCGTGGAGCCTTCAGGTGAAGATACACTGTACTTCCAGTGGGATGTATGTATCATGGTAGCTCAAGCCTCGTGGGCACACACACTTGGAACACACATTCATAGGCATGTCGACCACGAGGTACTTCAAGCCAGTGGTTTTGTACCCTCCAACTGCTGTATTACGCTCTAACTTTGCAACACACCACATCCATCGAACAGGAAGCAGCAAGATATCTGGAAATCGACAAGACCTTCGAGACTAACTCAGCAGACAGCATTCAAGAGAAGGTGGGTCGCAGCGGTCACACACACAGTCACATATTTCCATGCTTTGTGTACCGGCCACTGTGACATGGAACAATGAAGAAGCAACAATTGATACTTGGTCGTACCCGTAGAGAGAAGAACAAACTCCAAATCTGACCAGTCTTACGAGTAGATGCCGCTTTCCTCCGGCCTGATACTGTACGTTACTACAACACTCGGTGCAATCAGGTTGACGACGACTTCCTTGGGAAACTGCAGGATTGCTTTGGAGTGGTCAGGTCCGTCAACAAGTCCGACGTGCTCACTCTTGCATCCAACTTCGGTTCTCTCTAGGCCGTGTGCGATGCGACTGCAGGCGAACCGTCCTTGTGCCTAGGCCTCGGGGAGAAAAAAATTGTATGTAGTACACGAGGCCCTGCACGAGCCATTGGTGCGCACGCACAACAGTTCCAGACTCAAGCGGAATAGGACAAAGGGATGAAGGAGACAAGTTCAAGCGAAAAGCGTGTATGCAAGGTGAAACCGTGAAGTACAGTGAGGTTGGCCAACAACACCTTGGAAAGGAAAATTCAAAAAACACAGTTGTACACATGGAACGATCGTAGTCGATCAGTCCTTCGGATCCTCCACCCCGACAGGGCCGATGGAGAACTGACATTCACTCTCCGCCAGCGTTGGAGAGTCGAACACCTGGCAAATTCGGTTGTCGCCTCGCGCTTTTCGCAGTCGCAATCTGGAAATGAGATCCAGAAAGATGCAAAACGACACATAGACGGTAGTTGGCATGATAGTCGACAAACAAGGCTATTCTGCACTCCCATTCGTGTGCTTCCTTCTCGACCAAATGCACACGAGCAGAGATGTGTCGAGACAGCAGTAGCAACGTCGCTAGAAGGCGGAAGCTTTACACCTACAATACAGCCGTTTACACTCAAAATATCTCACCGTGTGGTGGAAGCATGCGCGATGATGTTTCCTCCGATGGGCTTGGTACTGTCTTTAGCGAAGCTCATCCCGTCTGGGTTAGCTACTACCTGGTTGGTCAGGACCACAGCGACGCCAAACTCTTCCGCCATCCGTGTGAGCTGCCGCAAGAACCTAGACGGGTCATACGTCCGAGATGAAGAAAGGAAGAATCGTCAGAAACGATGATATCAAGGACGCCGCCCTTTACTCCGCCCTCTTATTTTCTCTAGACTACTGCTGTAGTCTGTTGTGCTCAGGTAGTCGAGGAGATCCTAGAGCACATTGTTGTCTTGACCTAACAAAACATTACGTTGGGCAAACAAAGCGTGTGGTGCTGTTGCTTCGCGCGCACTGCAAAAAAAGCTGGCAGCGCCTGGAATTCAAGAAGCTCAAACGTCCTCGTGTGGCTAGGAACGGCCAGCGTTGCACCACGTACTAGCTTTCCGCATCAACCCACTTAGATACACGTAACGTGCCGTGTACAATGAATAGCCCCCTCTCTTTCCACTCACTGTGCCAGCTGCATTTGTCTCTCTGAAAGCTCTCCTCGGCCACAATAGTCCGTGCGGTAGAGGGCGGTCGCGCTGTCGATCACCAGCAGAGCGTACCTAGATTGGTCGTTAAAAGGTGGAGGCGAAGGATCGTGTCAACTCGTGACGAGCTGTATTACCTAGTAGGTTATGCGGGCAACGCGCTGCACGGCTACATTGACGTGATGAACGGTGACATCTGAAAAGGGAGTATTAGTTACCTGTCCTCAGCCATCATCGCTGATGCCATCTTCAACAGATCCATTTGCTGCTCAGAGTTGTGCGCCCTAGCGTAGGCAACGTTCTCCAGCACGTCGTCTCCTGTTTCAATCAGCAGCACCGCACCTTCATCAGCGATTTTGATCCTCTCATTTTACCGAACGTGAAAGCAAAATGCCACGAATGAACGTGCTCTAATCCATCAGCGGTAGACGCTTGCTGCAGGTGGTTATTCGAGTGCAACCAAAACGACCAAATGAACGTCGAAACCTGGCGACCGAGGCGAACATGCCAGGTTCCCAACATCACCCCAACACCTATGCGCGTTGTAAAAGGGTCAGGAATCTGTGAACTTGGAAGGATCTGAAGTACAAACAAAAGGGCAAACGACCACCACAGGGTCGTCCACAACCAACACAGCAGGGGAGAACACGGGGAGGGGCGGCAACACAAGTACCAGGCACACCCTTCCGATCGTTTCGACATGAAAGACAGAGAGAGCACGCGACTTTTGAGTCGCCACTAAATAGGCCCGAACTACTTTGAACAGAGAGTAGGTGCTCTGCTGTGTTCCATTTGGAATAGAGTATACTCTCTATTGCCATTTACCCAACTCGTTCCTCGTGAGTCACCAAAATCCACGTATACCTCCCCCGGATTAGTCTGCATTGCCTTCTGCAAGGGAATGTCCCGTCGTGGCGTCTGCTACAGCAGTAACTGACTCACCGTTAAGGCCGAATCGCTCTGCGATCGCTGTTAGTCGCTGGGGTCGGAACGTGCCTTCGGTATCGATGTACATGGCTTTCCCCTCCCCTCCACCGGCATCAAGAGGCATCTGGCAGGCCACGCAGAGGGTGTGGCACAGCTGGGTCTTGCCTGTACGAAACTCCCCAAAAACCTCCGTCAGCGACCCTGTCTCAATGCCCCCCTCGAGCAGCTTGTCTAGCTCTTTGCTTCCGGTGGTCAGGGTGATTAGGTCTTGGCGCTGGAGCAAATGCTGGGAAGCTGTTGTGAAGCCGATCGGGACTAGCTTATACACCGTCTCCTTGAGCTTGGCCGCTTTCTGCTCGCTGATTCCTTTCACCTCCACCAGCTTTCGAATAGTGCAGTGAGAAATCTACGACCGGTGGTGGACGCACATGAGGGGCGGCGGGGTTTTGCTTAGAAGGCGAAGGCCCCATAAACGTTAAAATTGAAAACGCCTCACAAAATGATTGAGATGGTGAATCATGAACGGTGTGGAGACACAACCACGACGTCTGTTGTTCGATTTCCAATCTCCATTCAAGGGACAAGTGAACACTCCAGTCACCGTTAGCCGTTTCTATCATGATGCTGTACCTCCCATGTTGTCGCAGTTACACACAGCAGTGCACCGCCGCAGGAACTGTTTGCCACCACTTGTAATTACAGTCTCTACACGTGTGTGCAACACTAAGTAGTATTAGCCTAGCAAGTCCGACGGATGCTAGTCCTGCTACGAAGTAGCACGCACCCATCGTCTACCGTCTTCACCGAGCTTACCGACTCTATGGTGCAGTAGCCGGCCTCTGATAAGCGCTGAATGTCGTTCCGATTGATCCCGTGAGCTTCCAGCTCTGTGATGTGGTGGAATGAAGCCACTACCTGCCAAAACGCACACATGGAAACGGAGGAGGTATGGGTATGGGGCGCACTGCTGTGTGGCTTGGCGTGGCGTGGAAGCCGCTATCTCTGACACGGAGAGGATGTGCTGGCATCCTTTAGACTTCACTACGTTTGGGTGTTGGTTTGAAAACACTCACCTCTTCGGCGGCTTCGCCAGATTGCTGGACCTCTCCGGATTGCTGCATCTCTTCTTGGGCCGACATTTTGACTTACCTCGCGAGTGCGTTTCTTCACCTGAGGCCTGCCTGCTCCGTCCACTGTCCAGTAGTGAGTCTGCAATCAACGACGCGCGCGTTCAAATATCAGTGTCGCGAATTTGCCGTGGGGGAGACGTGAATCAAAGATGGGGTAAACGGCGCGCTCATAGGACCTGGTAGGCATTTTTCCTCGACCACGGCGCGCGCGCCGTTACACATGACGACAAACCCGACACCCGACGAGGACGACCCACCGGCGTGCGAGAACGGGGACAGGGGCTGCCCGTGCGCAGCATAGCATGCAGCGTCGAGAAAGAAGCAGTAGCTTCTGCTGTTCCATAGAGGTCATAAAAGACGAAGACCCAACTCTGACCCTGCTCGGCACGCCGTTTATTCGCTCAACGTTGTCCATTTTCGGGGTCGAGGTTTGAATGTTCTGACCACGAAACCATGGTCATTGGACCTCAACCGAGATGTGCCATCCTCGCTCAGGAGCGCTACGTCAAGTTCCCCAAAGAAGGTGACAGCATTGTTTGTTGCGGTATGTAGTGCAACTACGAGGTAAAACGTGCAACATCGTCCTGTGCACGGCAGGGACAACTCAGGAATCAGTCCTGGCTGTAACATCACTCCCTGCTGTGTGTCCTTCGGTTATTTGCTACCCTGAACCTCCTGGTATGTACCCTACAGGAAGGGTGGAATTTCTCCGTCCTTATCTGGCACGACTAGGGCTGTTCCCTCCTCGTCGCAACCCCGAGAGTGCTCCCATACGCATGGAAGAGCTTCGGGCTCTCGTTCGCAAATGGAATCTGCACCACAAGAGAAACTTTTGGAGGGAGAACCCCACAAAAGACGACGTCGTTGCTGCCTTGAACCACCATATCAAACACATGAAGCTGGTACACGACCATATCGAGAATAAAAAAGCAGAGAGAAGGGAAGCTGATAGGAAGCGGCAGGTGCAGAACGCGATTGGCGAGGGTGTGAGCTCTTCGAAGACTGCGAACTGCATGAAGAAAAGGCCGCCGTTGGAGACGTCGTCCGATACATGCTTGTACAACGAGGGGGTAGCTCTTCCTCGACTTGATAGACCCGCAGATGTCAGTCTTCGGCCCGACTCTATTGAGTCCGGAATCATATACATGTCTCGCTGGAGGCAGGACAACGGCAAGGGCGACAAGCTTGCAAGCGACAAGGGGGAACAGGATGCCCTACAGGAGAAACTCGAACGGATGAGCGTCTCTCCTCAACACGATGAAGCAAAAGACGACGGAGATGTTGATGACCTACAAGCCGCCAAGGACGACATGAACAAGATGCAAGCGCAGCGAAAGTGTTGTTTGGCCCTTGTTAACATGACCATGCGAGATCAGGTACTAGTCTAGACGGTACATAGAACAGAAACCCCATAGACCTATTGCACTGGTGTAGGCTGGGCGCCGTTATCTGACGACCATGTTGCATAGCACTGATGAGGACTCACACACAAGGTATTTGCAATGTTGCGTTCCTGCTCTCTCAGCGTCCTTGCTCACTCCGATCTTTCACTTCTTGCGGCGTGCCTGTTCGTGGCTACCACTACATAAAATCAGATGAGCCAAGCCTTCTTGGATGAGTACGGCCTGCTCCCGCCGCTTCTAGAGATCACCCATGCCAACCAGACTGTGGACGTGCTACTCATGGGTCTCGCATGTATTTTGAACATTCTGAGCGAAGAATACAAGATCAATAAACTTGTCGAAGCCGGTCTCATAGGTGTTGCTAGACCGCTCTCAGGCCACGAAGACGAGCGCGTCCAGCAACACGCCGCGGGAATTTTTCTAGCGATTTCATCATGTTCGGGCCTAGAGGAGTGGCTGGTGAGTTCTAAGCAGTTTCAGGTCATAAAACGATGGACAAAGAATTTCGTTTAAACAGCCTTCTTAAGGTCCTAGGCAGGCCCTCCTGTTGCACTCCGGACTGTGGGATAACCTTTATCTTCTCTTCTTGGCCTTTTCCATCGTCAAACAGGTCCAAGATGGTGCGATCCCCGCACTGAATGCGCTTGCGAGGAGTGCAACGGTCCTCACCGCACAACTCGCTACTGGTGGTCTTGTGAACATTGCGATAACGTTGACAGCTGCTCAGGCGGATTCCATGCAGCGGGTGGTGATGCGGACCGTTACGAACCTGTTGTCAGGCTCGTGCGATTCCGATGGCTTGCACTTTTGCGCGTTGGCAGCAAAAAATCTGACAGTGCTAGACAACGTGCGGGCGTATCTGGACGATCAAGTGGCAGGAATCGCCATAGACATTTTGGCGAGGCTCGGACCTGGCAGCGACGACACGGTCATTCTTTGCACGGCTGCTATTTTCAACTGTGCGGCACAGAAGCAATCGCGTCTTCGAGCTACCGAGAAGAACTTAGTCGCTGAGTGCCAGAGACTTATCAGCGTTTGCAATTCCGATGCGCAGCATAGCTGTACGGTTCTACTGGCAGAGCTTTCCAAGCACACCGACGTCGCAAACCGGCTGTTGGACGGAGGAATCTTGGATATATTCTCGACGAATCTCAGCGCTGCTGATCCGCGATCAGGTATGGATCAAACTTGGTAGGCAGTGAGAACTTTCTGCTTGCTCGCTACGTCTACAATGTTTGTTTCGTGTGTAACGGGCTATCTCCCAAATACTGTACCGAATTTAGTTCTCTACCCGCGCGCACCGAATAACCCTCATTTCGCAGTCGCTATATCTGCGGCTGGTCTAAGTCACCTAGCGGCGGATCCAGACAATCACTGGCGTGTTCTCGAGTCCGGCAACATGCTCACGATGTTGCTTCAGGCACTTATTCTTGATCACGCCTTGGCACAGCGCCACGTTCTTCGCCTGCTATGCGGCCTCGTGTCAAACGAAGCCACGCAAGCAGAAGTGGTGTCAGCCGGGGTTGTGCGGGCTGTGCAAGAGATGAGCAACAGAGACATGCATGCGTCTGCGATCAGTCTCATCCTGTTCAACATATCTTGTAACCCCAGTCTCTCTGGCAGGTACGCAGACTCACCGGTATCGCTCGACGGTTGTGGGGTAGAAGCATGCATGCGCTCCACGTGAATCATTGCGCCGTTTCGCCAATAGCCAGAGGGGTATATTCTAGCTGTGTACCTCTCGACTGTACCATTGTCTGTCCTGCCGTGTTTCTTCGGGGAGCGTATGAGTTTGAAAACACGTGACGTTCGATCACTTTTTTATGGTTGCGAAGGGAAAAAGGTGTTCTGCTTCGACAAGAATCACTCAAAACGTTCCCTATCTCTCTTGTTGGGTCCATTCTTCTCAGCTTGCTCGACGAAAGCCTGGCCGTGCCCATGTTGGTGGAATTGGTGAAGAAGCACAATCTATCCGTTCGGGCCGCATGCCTCGGAGCTTTGAAAAAATTGTCGTCGGTCACCGCTTTTCACCGACGACTGCTCGAGCGAGGCGTGTTGGAGGCAGTTGATTCGTCGAAGGATGTCGACGGAGGAGCTCTGAGTGCCCAATGCGCTGCAATTCTCTACAACTTTTCCCTTGAAGAGAAGAGTATTTCCAAAATGATGGAGCTCGCAGGCATCTTCCTGGTGACACATTTGTCCTACTCAAACATCATTAAGGTCAGCTCGAACTTGTGCATTGCTTCTGTGGCAGACACGTGTTATCTTAGACCATTGCTGCGGCATTGACCTACATGTTATCTTCGTGTACGCAGCGACGTCATCTCTCTCTACCGTCGCCTTCACGTGGCCAACGTTTTATCTCTCCATCCGCGGATTTTCGTAATGTTTTATGTTCTTTTGATTAGCCCAGCGCAGCACATTTTTTCCAGGCGTCTACTAAAGAGTTGAAGAACCTTTGGATCATCCATCATTAGTGAGACTTGACCGATACGCCGCACTCTCTGCCCGACAGACGAAACAGCTCTGTGCAGCTGCGTTCTGCAACGTGACGATACACAGGGTAATCACCGACGAAAGCTTCTTGACGGCGCTATTGCTTCTATCCACCTCAACGGAGGCCGTTCTAGTTCTGTGCTCTGCTAAGGCCTTGAGCAATTTATCGACGTACCCACGAGGACGGTCTTCTCTCGGAAGCAACAAGAACGTGGTGCCGGCCCTCATTGCCATGATGCGTTCTGGAGTAAAGGACGCTGCCCACGTCCAGTTCTTGTCCGCCATTGCCCTCTGCAACGTATTGAGCGTCTTCCTCCAGAAAGAGAGCATTGTCACATTGGTGAGGGATGGTATGATCCAAGATCTCATCGCCGTAACCGTGCTACGAGTGGAAGAAGTCAAAACGAAAGAGACGTTGGCGAGGGCGATCTTCAATCTCTTGGCGAGGGAAGATACTCGGAGTCTCGTCGCAGATCAGGCTGTATTCGCATTGGTTCGGCTAACCAGACTTCAGAGCCCGGATCTCAATACCATATGCGTGCGCGCGATCTACAACTTGACGTGTGAGATGTCGCGGTACGGAAGAAAGCTGCTCGAAATGGAGGCGGAGCGAGTGTTGGTTGTCCAGGCGTCGTTTCCAAACGGAGGGGTTGAAGTAAAAAAGATGTGCGGGGCCGCATTGACTATGATGTCCTCTTCCGGGAAGGTCGCGAGCTGTTCTCTGGCGAAGAAAGGAATCGTCGGTGCCCTTCGAGCCATCATGTGCGTCCGGGATAAGGATACTCTTGAGCACGTGGCGACAACCGCCTTCAACCTGAGCCGTGAGGATTCCTGTCTACCGACCATGGCCGCCCAGAACATCACGACCGTGTTGGTTTCCCTACATGAGTTGGGGAACACCATTGTGAAGAACCTCTGCGTGGCAACCATGTGCAATTTTTCTTCTTCGCTTAAGGCACAGGATAATTTGGCCTCGCCGGCAGCATTTGGAGTGCTGGCAAACACCGTACGCGCCGGCTCTTTATCGCTTGCAACACGCTTAGACGCGCTTCGGACAGTGGTCAACCTTGTCACGCATCACGCGCCAGCTCGAGAAAAAGCTGTGGAATCGTCTACAACCTCTGCCCTCTGTGTCATCCTCAAGGTCAGCTAGGGTTCTCTGATTCCGACGTTTGTTGAAACTTGTTCCAAAATTTAGCTTTAGTTGACACGAGCGGGCGACTCCATAAGTTTCAGAGGAGTGGCATAAAGCGACCCATTCATGTGACACAGCTCCAAGCAAGTAGGCAGACTCCGGTCGTTGGTGATCTCTACTGCTGGTGGTATATGGCTTTGTGGTAAAGAATCGAGTGCGCGGTCTCCAACACTTGGGACGCTTGAAACACCTGTTGCTGCGAGACAACAGTTGTAGAGTGTGCTGCGGCCTCTTCTTGAAACACAGAGCATATACTATATATATCGTTGCACAGGCCCTGGTTGATGAGGAGGACAAGCTTCTGGTCAGCAAAGCGCTGCGAGACATGTCGTCCTACGCTCAAGGGCACCCGCAAATGATGAAGGAAGATGTTTTGCCGGCTTTGGTGCGCCTCGCCAAGGTCGAGAACGCCGAAATTAAGCAAGACGTCGCAACAGCTTTGTGTCGGTTGTCGGCGTCGGTTGAGCTGGCATTTGACATGGTTGACGAGGGGCTACCGGAAGCACTGTATTGGTTGACTCTGGAAGATCTGTTGGGCCTCAACAAATCTGTGTTTCTGCGTTGTAGTGTTGTGTGTTGCAACGTCGTCGTTTCTGACGATGCGTTGAGGAGGGTCTCCGGCGAGAGTGCGCGTTTCTCCAAGGTGTTGCAGCGCCTGTCCGACACGAGGGATTCCGAGCTCCTATTGAACGTCGCGATGGTTTGCCTAAGGATCACCGGCTTGCGCGAGTCAATGCTTGCGTTCCATAAAGGTACGGTTCAATGAACAGAAATTTCTTTCGATTTGGAGGAATCGAATTGACCATCTGTGTGCATTCGGGCTCCATTTGTGTCTTTCGTAACTAGGGTCCTCACAAAAAACAAACCATGTCGCAATTCGTTTGTTCCCGTTGTTTGTTCAGCGTTTTTAATTGCGTGACTGGATTGTTGAATAGGGCATGGAGCTCTGACCGGGGTATCTACGTGTAAGAGGGAAGCTCATCAAGTCAACATGAGAAATGAGCGCATGCATGCGTGTGTATTGTGCCGGCCGCTACGAATTCAGTTGGAGGTTACACGCACACTCTAACTTAACATCCCGCACCCCTTTCCATCGTATTTGGCGCCCTCTTCTTTTCAAGATGGACTGGTTGCGCATATTCTGGGCCTCTCTGGAAGAGGCGACGAAGACGTGAAGCAAATTTGTAGTACGGCGCTGAACCAAGTGCCTCCGGATATGGTGCAACTCGACGACAAGATGGTGAACGTTCTTGTCTCGCTTCTAACGGCGTCTGGGAGCTCCATAATTGGAGATTGTGGACATACCGTTTCAGAGCCATCCGTGCATGACCTGAAGCCGTGGAGTTTGCGATCTGCCTCTATCGCTGAAAATCCTGTCGATGTTCAATCGTCTTGGGTCAACTATGTCTGCCAAGACTTCGAGGTGAGCACGTTTTCGCGTTGTCTCCGACTGCCCATGAAATTCTCTCTTCGTAAGGAACCCAAAAGCAGACCCAGGATACAACCTTTGGCGCTACAACCAACCGTTGTTTATTAGGTTCACTTAACGGGACGAGGTGAACACATTTAACGACAATAGGGGTACATCCGCATGACCATGATGTTGCAACGGGATAGCCGCCGTTGACAAACTCCCCCGGTTACATCACATCTTTCAGTCACCGATCAACTTCCTTCTCGAAGTTCTAAGGTTGTCACTTCGTGCATCATTCATGGGTCCCACTGCTATGTCGACGTTACCTTGCTACGTGGACGACAAGTTTGCACTATAGACTATCGTCTTGCTTCCTGTCGCGTTTTGACGGGGGGGGTGTGCCTTCGATAGTTTTGGCAAGTTCAATGTGTATCCCCTACAGGTGAAATCTGTCGAGACCAGTGAGAGAAACGCACATGTCACATTGTAAAAATGCGTACCATGGAAATTCCATGAGATAAACCTCAAGATCGAGAAAGTCAAGAGCCAAACCAAGAAACCAACGAGTATCGCCCCTACCAGCGGCGCGCGTTACTCAGCTTGCACAAACACTGGTAAAACCGCACAGGTATCCCCAGCTCACGTGGAGCAACCACCTCTGTTACCCGGGAACGTGTGTGGAGCAACGTCTGGGCAGGCATCGGTCGGTGGCTTGAACGTACGCCGGAACAAACCAGAGTCATCTGAGGATCACACTTTGGGTGCCTTCGCCAAAATCGTTTTCAAGATCCCCAAGGGCTCGGGGACGCACATGGTCGCCACGCTGTCGAGAGAAAACAAAACATCGAAGCTTCTTGAAAATTAACGCCACTATGTAACTACAACAATTGACCAATCAATAAATTGCGGGCACCTTTTCTCTACCTCTAACCTATTAGCTTGGTACAAACATCTTATGGTCACAAGAGGGAATTTGGGGCGTCCGCATCCAGTCCACTCGCGTCTACACTGCTCTCTTTGCACGCGACTTCGGCTCCGTTTGGTGTGAAAATCACGCCACACGCTTGCAGGAACGCCACTCCATCTTCGTCTGTATCGAAGATCAGCTCGCCAAGGACGAACGATAGTGATATCGTAGGTCGGTACGCCTTGATAATTCGACGCAACGCCTCCACGCGCATTGTTTTGAGGAGTTTCTGCATGATGTGCTGACCAAGGTTGGGAGTGGTCTTGTACAAGGAGAAGAAAAGGTGGTAGTCCGTCATTGCCACTGCCTTGCGAACACGCAAAGCGTGGTTGATTGCCGGGGCTTGCTCGCCAGCCGGCAGCTCCTGAAGAATTTTCTGAAGCCCCGTAGATCCCCCAGAGCAGCTTGTTTGAAGGTAGAGATAGTACAGCACGCGGTATGCTGTAAACTCTTCCTGAGATCCCTCAAGCCCGCAGGCGTACAGCTCCTGCAAAAGCAACGCCAGGTGTGTCCGAAAAAACTCAAGCGTCAGACTGCTGTGTCAAACAAATTACATCCGACCCACAGCGGCCATTTCCAAGACAGGCCAGGTGATATACAACATCTGACCGTGTTATACCGAAGGTAGCAGCACAAATGGGTGTAACAATACCGCAGCTGCTCTTTCGTCATGCAACTTGTCGCTCCGTCTCCGTCCCAAACAGCTCCTTACTACACCATACTACGCAAGGATATACGAACCCTGCACCTGCTCAAACCTGAAACATTTTTCTCAGTGAAAAAGTGAGTTGGGCTCAAGCGAAGTGCATATTTATACTACACCGCCTCAGGAAATCAAGCCTGTGTGAAGAAACACTCTCACAGTACCAGCCCACTTCAGAAGGCGAACATCAAACTTGCCTGGAGCTGAGTTTGGCACTGGTTGTACTGGTGGTGGGGTCAAGGGGGCCACGGGCGACGAGGCCAGCGGGGCGAGACAGAGCAATCGAAGCGAAGGCAGCAGGGTGTGGCGGGAGTTGTCGTTCTCAGTGGGGGCACAGGTTGATCGGGCCCAGAGAGTTGTGTCGTTCACAGAAAAAAGTGCTTCGGCGACGAGTGGATTCGACCATCCGCGCGATCACGCTGGTTCGACTGGTAACAGCCTGAGTCGATCTCCACCGAGAACCTCACGGCATGCTTTTTTTACAAGACGCGAGGGCGACGGGATAGAAAGCGTGGATGACCTACATAGCAGCAGAATCTCGGAATGAGTATAAGCTTGCGTGCTTGTCTGGTCCTGCGTCGAAAAAGTGCAATCCTTCTACCTTCGTCTCGTTGATGTTGCTACTGAAAACCGTCCTGTCCATCATCTCGTTACCTCGTTTAGATCCCCCTGCTGCAGAGCAATCCGAGCGTGCCCTTCGTAAACCTGTACCGTGAAGGCGTTCTTTATCCGCTGGACAACACAATCCTGACGGATAGCCTTGAGTTGGGAGCAGGCATAGATGTAGTCCAGTCCTCCTTTCGCCCACTTGGCAGATATGTTCTCCAAGCTCTTCTCCAGGATAGATTGTGGACGCACGCTCGCTGGGTCTGGCGGCTTTGTTAACGTGCGAACCAAGGTGTTGCTGATGGGTCAGGATAGGCTATTTACTCCGGGCCTTTGAGTTGAATTAGTGGACAACACAAAAATCCAATTCCACGGCCTCTCCCTCTCGTGACATCGCTTGCATTCTTAAGTAACATTTGGGGCCTTCAGTGCGCTAGATTTCGGTGAAATCCTTCTCGTAGTGCAACTGGAGGACTACACCTTATCTCGAGGCGACACTGGATTTTTCAATATGTCGTCGCAAAAACGCGCACGCTCTGGTTTCGATGCGTACCTGGAACTTGATCAAATATGAGACCTGCTACAGATTGATTGTGAACACGCCATCCCGTTCAAGTGGGTGGGGCATGTTGCACTTCTGAACACGACGCGGGTAGACACTGCTCTGCTCAGCACGGGTGACTTCTGTCAACGATCACCTCCCCCAAAACAGATGCTAGGGTCCATGCGCCGACTGCAGGGTAACGTTAGGGACGAGGGTCGCCCTATCCCATGCGCACAGACCAAGCCCTACAAAGCCGACTCAGCGCAAGAACGGTACGAGGGAACGCGCAACGCACGTCGAGATACGGCCGTTACCGTAATTACCCATATGGAACTCAAAAGCATATCAGATACGGTATTGCAGACCAGGCCCATAGACTGAAACATGTGGTGGCCGAACCTGAGTCAACCTCAAGTAGTCCTTCTCGAGTTTGGTCGATGTCCCCTTGATTGTGATCGCGGCCCAATCCACCATACCGTTGTCGTCTACCATCGGCTTGCTCTGAAACGCCAGATCATTCCCCGGGCGCGACGACGAAGACGGCGGTGGGCGCATCCCCAGATCGAACCTCTCGAGGCGGTTAGACAACCGTCGCTGGTCCACCTGAGGCATTTTGGAGAGGGAACCTTTGCCCTTTCGTGGGGTACCTGCTGCGCGCACCTCGATCTGACCGTGACTGCAACAAAACAATAGCCAGAGCAACCGCCGAGGATGATAAGGAACGGCACAAAAACACACCATGTAATAGAGGCCAGTGCGGTTAGACTACACTGCCGACTGATTACATGGAGCTGCACGTTGCGTGAGGCCTCCGGCCTGCACAGAGAACCGATAGCGCGCGAAAAGCGGCCTTGACTCACTTTCGCTTCTTGTTCTTCTCCCCTTGGCGATTTCGCCCCGCTCCCCGCGGAGGAGACCGCTCTCTCTTGGAGGCCACCAAGCTGACACAGAGCAAACATACACGGGCGACAGCATCCGCTCAGATAGATCTTGCTACAATTCAAAACAGCGCACCCTTCTAGCATCAGGCGACGAAACGGGTTTTCGATGTGGTCAATAGTCTTAACTGTATTGTTTTTCTGGCTCATTTGACAGCAGATGAACCCCTTCCGTACCTAGGCAGCGGCTCGTTGTCCCAATCTTTTGTGAGCATGGTGTTTTCTGCCATGGCGTCCGTCACCTTGCGGTGCAAAGCCTTCTCGAGCAGCTCATGTTGCCTCGAACCTTGCTTTTTGTCGCACTTATCGAATGCTCGCTGCAGGTAGCGCCTGAGAGAGGATGGCCAAGCCCCGTCGTCTCCCGGCTCCTCCATGCGAGGCTCAGCTTCCTTTGGGGCAGGCGGCGCACTCCTGTGTTTGGCAAGGTCAGGACTGCCCCGGTGGCTGCCATTCCCGGTTGTTTGCGGCTGGGGAACCTGGGGTAGGAAGAGAACCATGGCGAAGCATTTCGTTTCAAACCTACTTACCATATGTGTGCACACCAGATAACAAAATTCGCAGGGAATCACGCAACGTCCATTCTCAACACAGCAGTAGGAGGCGTGGATTTTTTATCGGTTGCACTCGGCATGCATGGCAAATTTCGTACTCCTACTCTTTCACCTCTTGGCTCCTAACCAGACCCGCGGGTGCCTTTGATTTGTGGGTAGCAGCAGAACGTTGGTCGAGCGCACGCGTCTCCTTTTGTTCACCTGCATCGGGAGGAGGGGGCGGGGGGGGGG
>CACKRE030001192.1:168967-184441 GCA_902602495.3 Ectocarpus sp. CCAP 1310/34 | reverse complement strand
AGCGTACGCCCCGGTGCAGAGAGCACCACCGCGGGATTCAACAGCACCCGCAGTTAGTTCGAGTCGCAGCGCCAGCCGTTGGTTCACTACAAGAACCCGGTCTCGCAGGCGCGCAAAGATCGCGAGATCCAAATTGGGGTGGACAACGGGACTACAGTGGGCGGCCCTTTGGAAAGTTGGGGAGGGCGGCCCGGCGGATGCGTGCGTTGACACTTCGGCAGGAACTAGAGGAGGCCGTTCCTGGGGCATTCAACCTCTCTGCAAGCAGTCTGGAAGAAGTCGTGCGGGCGTGGATAGAGTTCGAACCCGAGTGGGCCGAAGAGGCGAAGAGGAGATACCTGAACAAGGGCACGTACAGCACATCTCAAGCTGCAAAGAAGATAAGGCGTGCGAAAGGGGCAGAGATGAAAGCTCGGGTGCTAACGGGAGGCGGGCCATGCTTCTCTACCAGGACGAGAGCATATTTCGAGGTTAGTTTCAAACGGAGCAAAGCGGGTTCGATAACTTAGGTGTAAATTCCGGGCGCGAACAGAAATCTTGCTCGCAAATCAATTGTGGGACTTTAAATGTAATCACACATGTTGACAGCGCCACATCTACCGCCCCTAAATTGTCGGTTTCTTGTTTGTATTTGCAGCCAACGACGACCAGAGGCGCGCGTGGTATCGGGACGGCCAGCATGTGCCCGTGAAGAAGTCACAAGGACAGGGGATCATGGTGTCGGGGACGATAATCCACAACGTTGGCTTCTGCTCGGCGTCGCGGGCACATCAGATCCAGGACGCGGAGCGCAACCGCAGGAAACGATGCGCCGCCTCAGCTGCCGCGAAGCGACGGGGGGAAAACGTGAAGGTGGAGAAGTTCCGCCCCATCGACATGCTTCATGAAGACGAGCATGGACAGTACTGGTCCTACCACCTCTTCGAGTACGGCAAGAACAAGGAGGGATACTGGACCGGGCTCAGGATGCTGGACCACATGTCAGACGTGCTCGACATGTTCACAGTTCTCTACCCTGAGCACAAGCCTGTAGGCCTGTTCGACTGGTCGTCCTGTCATGACTGCATGGAGGTCGGCGCACCGTCGGTGAAGAGAATGAACTTGGGTGTCGGTGGTGTGAGGAACGGAGAAGAGCTTGCGCCGATGGACCCCGTGACCATCCTCGAAGATACCCCGAACCTCCCAGCCGGCACGGTACAGCACTTGGTGTTTCGGAGGGGGGACGATCCCCCCTTCCACTCCCCGCATCTCAAGCCGGCGCAATATGTCGGAAAGTTGAAAGGAATGCGGCAGATTTTGTGGGAGAGGGGGCTCTTGGTCAAAGGCATGAGTGAGACGGGGGGCTCGGGCGAAAAGCAGGACCTCAGCAAGAGCATGGAGCACGTTTTGGGAGAGCAGAAGGACTTCAAGAAAGTTGATAATAGTCTGGTGCTGTTGATGCAGCGCCACGGGGGTCCTGTCTCATGCTTCCTAAGTACCACTGCGAGTGTAACCCCATCGAGCTTGTTTGGGGCCGAGCGAAGGACTGGACTCGAAAGAACTGCAAATATTCGTTGGAATGCTTGCGCAAGAACGTGCCGCTGAGTTTTAGACCAGAAAAGGATGGACAGGCTGTTGTTAAGGAGGACCCGATTCACAGGGTATCCGTTGATTGGCTTTTACCTGAATCGGTACACCTTCGCATATGGCGTCAGCGGGATACTGGTTCGAATCTCCTTGGGTGCACACTTTTTCTCCTGACTTGGATATTTTCCCAAGGACACAATGTGTGTCAGTTCTGTGAACACCTCTTGGAGTCGATCCTACAAAGAACCCTGTGACACTTCCATCGAATTACCCATCCTGGCCACAAGACGTTCCCAGTTGAGGGTAAATTCTGTGGGTGGAGAGTGTTAAGGAGGACCCGATTCGCAGGGTATCCGTCGATTGGCTTTTACCTGAATCGGTACACCTTCGCACTGTTTCGGTAGTCCAGGGCTACTGCAAGAAGGCGAACACACACGCCCTCATGTACCGCGAGACGCGTGTGCAAGGGCCTGAGGGCAAAAAGACGTACAAGAAGTACAACTCGCACAGGCGCCCGACCCCGAAGGAATGGAGGCCGTAGAGTCTATGGCGCATTATTGTTCATTGAGCTGTATTTGTTCAGTTTTTTTCCGTGTTTCTGGTGGGAATGTTGTACAAAAATGGAACATTTTTGTTAAAAACGGCCAATTTTTGTGATGATGTATGTACGCTATAGGTGCGGTAGAGGCATTTTCATAGTGTTTGAGGGCGTTCCTGTGCACGTGTGGGTGGTTTGGTGCGAAAAAAAAAAAAGGATTAGCAACATATATGGGGGAAAAGTTGCTCTAGGGCCAATTTCGTGGGTTCGAGACCCGCCGCAAGCATCTTTTTTTCTTTTTTTTTCCTCATTTTTTCCTTTTTTTTTTGGCGACTCGCTACTCTTTTGCGCCTTGCCGCGGGCGTTCCGAAGCTGTTTTTCTTTTTCTTTTACTCGCTCTCAGTCAAAAGTTATGGAGGGACAACCAAAATCGGGTCCTTGAAAATTACCACTTTAGTCCACGAAAAATGGGGAGCTTGGGGTCTCAAAACCCGGCACATACGACGCCGCGGGGAAACAAATATGGTCCGCGCTGCCTACAAATAAATGGGACTTGTGAAGCGCCGCCATCTGTTGCCGAAGCACGGCTGAACCGGTGTGACGGAGAACGCGTATTTTTTCTTCTTTCTCAGAAGTAAATCGTCAAATGATGCCCAATAAGTCTCGCTCTGGTCTGAAAGGCGATAAATGTGCGTCACGGAAATCAAACTTTGGGCCCCTGCACCACGCAGCGGAATTCAGGCCGATGATTAGACTATTATAGAGCCCTTTTTTCCCTCCTGGGAGATGAAGGGAAAAAAAATTGCGCTTCGCGCTCCGCTGCTCATTACAAGATTTGCTTTTGCTTGGCACTGCGGCTAAAGGGTCGTGGAAATCTTCGTACTCTACTGCGACTGCTGTTGTCTGCAAGTTTCGGAAGAGACTCATTGTTTACTTGTCTCTGGAGCTCTGGAGTCCATATGGTGTTCGACGGATCTACGTACGTACTGTGTGTGACTCAAGACATCACCACCCCCTGAACGGATTCTCAAGACCAAGCTCGATTGCCCAACAGCAAAGAGGATGCAAAGGTCCAACGATTCGGTTTCGGAAAAGTTTCGACGAGACGGTTCCGACGCCACCAATTCGGCGCCACCGCTCTTTTCTGGAGTGATCGATTTTTGAAAATCGGTCCACGGGGTGTGGTATCTTGTGCAACGTGGGCGTCAAAACACATTCCTGCACAGCAGTAATGCCCCCACCCAATGACGTGGTACTTCGTACTTCATACTCCAGGATATTTCAAAGCGTGAGAACTGAAGCACATTTGTGAGCCTGGTTGAGAGCTCCACTAAAACCTACCAGATAGCCGCTACTTGTAATTTGTAGCCCAACCCGATGCATAGGAACCAAGAATCCCAGCTTCGGCCAAAACTATGGTCCCTGAGTTTGGGTCTACCTGTAGGTGTAGACTAGGCAGTCTCGAAAGTCAATCTTTCTGTTAATTAATAAGAGAATAAAAAAAATACAAGTTTCACCGCCGGCCTGACCATTTAGAGTTTAGAGGGTCGGCACATAAAAACGCGGTTGAGAGCGATTTTAGTCCTATCCATCCTAGCATGAGAACCTAAACAAAATGCCGAGCGATTCCAACCGTCAACGCTTCAAGCCACACGACCAAAAAACACGAGGAATCCAGGGCCGATACTGATGAGTCTTTGCACCCCCGGCGCTAGTCCAATCTCTTCCATTCAGCAGTTTCCCACGAGCTTACTGGGAGAGTAAACGCTGCGAACAAAGGGCGCGACACAACACACTGCTTTGACCACCTAAACGGACCCACGTAACTCAATAAGAAAATACAAGCACCAGACAACAAAAACAACAACAACAACAACAACAACAACAACAACAACCACAACAAGAGCCGTACTTTGTGTGACGGCGACGTTGACACAGAAACGCTCGCCTTGGAAAAGCAATGACTTGTTTTGCACTCCTTCTTCCCCACGGCGACAAACATGAAAACGAACGCGAAAATGAAAGCCAGGCGCAAAAGGGCGCACCAAACAAAAGGGGAATAGACCTGTCCGACCGAGGGGAAACGGGCCAGGACAAGAAACGCTCACAATAGCGCCAACGTCAGGCATTTATATCCATGACCATCTACGATAACGGTCCGTGCCTTCAATAAGGCAGAGAAACTCGGAAGCCTGACTCGTCTACAGAGGTAATTCTTTGCCACAAAACACACATCATCACCACGGAGTAAACCAAATTACCCACTACCGCCGCGTGTTCACCCGTCTACCTTCATACGTCGCACATCCCACAAAACAGATAGGGTTGCTTAGCAAGACAACTTGAGTATTGATCACTGGTCCAATCTACGAAATCTTCGCTTGCTTGTGAGGACGACCCCTGCTCCTGCCCCCACACTTCAAACACCCGCCCCGTCCCACCGCATAGCGACACGGTCTAGCAGATCCTCGCACGCCAGGGTGTCAACCTTTCCACCCGACACCGTGGATGCAAAACCCGGCGTCGCCACGTCGCCCTGCAGCCTGCTGTACGTACTCAAGCCATGGGCGACGCCTGTCAAACGAGGGGTTCAAGGACGGGAAAACAACATGTAGGCGTACGTAAGGGGCGAGCAAATGAAGAGAGGTAGGTACCAGTATTGAAGATGGACCCAGGGAGCACCGAAAGGCTGTAATAATATAGTACCCTTCGTGGGCGTCCCTCCATTGGGCGGGTGACCGGTACCGGACGGGATCTCTTGGCACAGATGTGAAGACGTATCTACCGTGCTAAGGGTCGCAAGACAATACACGCCCTGGGACCGATTATCAAAGCTCGATTGCTCCATACATAGCAGAAAGACACAGCGGTGCCGAAAATGGCGGGGATAGAATCGTATCGTCGACGTGTTTTCCAAGAAACATATCGTTCAATTACTACGTACGTCCTCTTCGTCGTGGATCAACCGAGCATTTTTGAAAATCGGTCCGGGGGATGTAGAATCTTGCGCCATGCCACCTACCGACGGTAGTTGTTTCAAACTCCTACTAATAGGGCGGGTGAATCCATACGCGGCACACATCCCGCCCTGAGAAGGGACTACCACCGCGACTGCTGCTGCTTTTCACGGCGGCCGCCGCCCCCACGACCGCTTTCGATTTTGCGCCGTCTAACTCACTCACCCGGGGTCGTGAAGCACGAAGCGAGTATCGAGGCGTGGGCGAGGCCGACGCCCGTCTCGAACGCCGAGCTCAACACGGCCTCCGCTCCCAGGTGCCGCGCCAAGCCGCACAGCCGCGCGCTCCTGCTGAGCCCCCCGACGACGCTAACCTTAACCACGAAGGCGGCGCAACCCTCCAGCTGCAACAGCTCCTGCGCGGCGGTCGGCAGGCAGGCAGGGAGGTCGACACAACAAAACACAGAGGCGAAAAAAAAAGGCGAAGAGGGGTCCGCACCATCGGCGTGACTGAATCAAGGGTGAAGGGGGGTGGGGACACTTCGGCGATTCCGTTTTGCTGGAGTACTGCGCAGTAAATACCCAACTGCGTCATTGGCTTGAACACACGCAGCGAAAAGGAATGCCCTTGCGGGATAAAAAATCAAGGGTGTCGGACAAAATTGCCCAAAATCAAACTCTCTGTCCGGTCGTCACCTTGTCCGTGAACTTCTCCCGCCCCATCGCCAAGCTCTCGTCGAGCGCATACGGCACGACCCCTCCGGATCTTTCCCAGAACTTTCCTAGCGACCGTGGCTCTCGCAGCGGCTCCTCGATGTACTCCACCAAGCTCAGATCGACACCCTCGACACCCCCCCCCCCCCCCCCCCCCCCCCCCCCCCCCCCCCCCCCCCCCCCCCCCCCCCCCCCCCCCNCCCCCCCCCCCCCCTCCGTACCCCCCGCCACGCCGCCTCTGGTACGATTTATTCGCCCGGCGGCGACGGCAGGCGCAGCACCTTTAGCGGCGGAATCACCAAGAGCAGCTGAAAACTGGAGAGCTTCGTCCATTGTCCAAGCTTGATTCGCGTCAAGCCTGAGGGTGCTGCATAAGCTGCTGCTCCTGCTGCTGCCCGACGACACTGATTCTCGAAGGAGTTGCACAGTTCGCGCGGCATCTTCGGAAGGGCCAGCAATGCCGCCCACCTTGACCTTGAGCACGCGGGGGCCGGCCTTCGCACGAGTTTTTTTCATCACAGAGGCAGGCAAGGGAGGGGTATAGAAGGGTGAATGAGAGGGGGTACAAGGCTGGGTTGTGTGCCTCGGACAGAAGCATCCCGAAGCGCTTCTGTTAGATGCGGAGCACAGGGACTCGCAGTGGCAACACGGGCACAAGATAGGGGAAAGTACTGGTACCTGCCCGTCGCGTGTGGTATGTGGCATTGGAGGCTCATATGCATATGCATATCATACTTGTACCCTTATGGTTGGTATGTATCATATCATACTTGTACCACTATGGTTGGTACTGGTGGGACGAAACCTTGAGCCAATACCCGTGGACGGAACGACGATAGTTTGAAAATGTTGCTATAATAGCGCGACCAAGAGAGGTTCTACGAGAGAGAGACAGAGGGAGAGAGGGAGAAATAAAGAGAGAGAGAGAGAGAGAGAGAGAGAGAGAGAGAGAGAGAGAGATCCATTCAGGGACTCATATATATGTACGAGGGATGAACCAGCCCAAACCATACCATCACCGTCTTGTTTGTTACCGGCCATCACTCCACGCAAACCCTCTCCTCCCACAAACTCTCATCCCGACATGCAGCAGGCAATACCAACCCCACGTTCTTGCTGCAAAACAAGACTCTAACGGGCATATGCCGTACGTTAAGCCTCTCGCGTTATCACCGAAACTCGCGCCTGCCCGTCGCGGAACTTCAACACCTGTGTATAGCCGCGGACAACACAGATACACACCCTAAGGATCGCATACCGCCATCGCGTACAGCATGACGACCGACCTCAACCCTTTTCGCTGGTACCCTTCAAAGCCTCATTTCGAGCTGACAAAGATGCCGCATTCAGCGGCATGGGCTACTTTGCTGGCTCAGAGAAAATATAACGCAAACAAAAGTCGGATCTTCCATCAACGCTAGCCGTCGTGCTCAGCGACACGGGCTACTTCGTTCGTTGTCAAAGACAAGAGAAAATATACACGAGACGCCATTCGACGGTTGAAATCGACCTCTCACCCTCGTGCTGCCGCCTGTCGCCACCCCCTCCCCTCGGGTCGCCAGGCCGTTGATCTCGACGGCCCCCCTGCACGGCAGCCCCGACGCCGCGCTTACCGCCGCCCCGATGCTAACCCCGGCCGCCCTGGCTGCGAGATGGACCACGGCCATCTCGATGCCGCAGCGGACGGATGGCAGCAGGCGTGACGACGACGACCGTGTCGTCGTCGTTGCCGTCGCTGGTTCCGCGAAGGACCCCCTGGGATGGGTCGCTGTTGCCGTTGCTGAGGTTGTACTCGTTGTTGCTGCTACCGTGGCCGATGATGCAACCGGTGGCGTTGTCACCGCCGCCGCCGCTGCCGCTGCCGTCGTCGCAGCAGCAGCCGCAGCCGACGGCGGCGGCGGCGCGCCGAGCTCCTTCGGTGTGCGACCATCCCCGCCACCACTTCCACCACCAGCTGCCGCCGGGCCCAAGCCGTCGGCGGTGGCGGAAGGAGCGGCGGCACCAGCGGCGACCGCCGCGTTCAGCCAGGCGTCGAGGCGACTCTCGCCATCGCCGTCGTTGCCGTCAGTGGCGCCCAGAGCGGCAAGCTCGATCGACGTCGACCGGCCGACTAGTGAAGGCAAGACGGACCGGAGGTTTGCGGTTGCCTCTTCAAGGGTTTCCTCGTGGAAGCCTGACCGAGGGGAGGGGGGGGGCGTACTCATGTTGTTGCATGCAGCTGTTAAGACAATTGACCAGGTGTCCTCGAGAGGACGGAGCAATGTGTTCCCACATGACCGATCACCGAAGGCCAATCGTACCTTCCTACTTCGCCAAAGGTGGCTCAAAAATGTTTCTCTAAGGACAACATGTCGTACACCTCTTGGGCCTAAAGACCGGGGAGTAACTTCTGACTTTGCATGAAAGCTAACAATATCGCGGCTTGTTAAAAGGCTCACCCGGAAGCGGTGTAACCTCACCCACGCCCCAAACACGCCGCCCTTCCTCCTTCTCTCGTCCTACTCCCGACCGCGGGAGCAACGCCTCCAGCCGAACAAGAACTCCTCGCCGCTCTGTCAGCTTGCAGAGGCTGAGCTGGAGCGGGGACGTCATGGGGATGGAGAACTCTTCCAGCGAGAATCGGGTTATTCTCGCGACTCTCTCCTCCTCTCCAACCCCCGCCGCTGTCCCAGAGTCAGCAGCAGCAGCAGCAGCAGAAGCAGAAGCAGAAGCAGAAGCAGCAGCGCCACCGCCACCACCACCACCACCACCACCACCAGACGCGGCGGCTACGGCGGACAACTTCGCGACCTCCCGAAACAAAGCGGCGGGAGCCTCCGTCGGCACCGCGTGCCCGGCGCCGGCGATAACGGCGACGCTCACTCCTGGACACGCCTCCTCCACGGCTTGGGCCACGGTTCTCGCGCCCGGCACCACGGCAGCAGATGCAAGCGCCGCACAGCCGGCCCCCGCCCCAGCCAATCGCCCGACCTCGTTAACGCTGGTGCCCCTAACCACGCCCGAGATATCCGCTCCACACCCGCCGCTGCCAGCCGCCACCCCTTTCTCCGAGGGGAACGACGGCGGTGGTGTGGTCCCGTTGGCTTCGTGTGCCGATCCCACCTGCGGTTCACCGTGAACGCCGCCACTACTACTACCGCTAGTACAGCTACCGCCGACAGCGCCACAGCGGCCGCCGTACCGAGGGTCCAGCTCTCCGGCCACGTACATCACGGGCAGCACCGAGGTGTCGCCGGCACCCCCCCCTCCCCTCATCTTGTCGGTGTTCTTCTTGTCAGAGAGCTGACGCAGCAGGGGCCAGAGGTTGGCCTGACGGGCAACGCTGAGGGCAAGGCAGCTCCGTGCGAGTTCCCTAGCTGTCATGCTCCCGTTACCGCCGCCGCCGCCAACGTCCCGGCCCGTCGGAACCAAACACATTCCCTCTCGATCCTTCTTCCAGTCACGATCGTCACTTTCCGAGCTCAAACCCCTGCCGCTGCCGGCTCCAAGTCTGACCTCGCTGCTGTTTCCTTCCCCACGCCCGTTTCTCAGCCCGGAATCCTGCCGCAGGCCGGTGCTGCTGTTGTTCAAGATAGCCTTCTTGCCGCCGTGGCTGTCGCTGTTGACCATCTCCCGAGGTGCACCAGGCTTATCGTCATGGCTGCGGTGGCCAGGGTCGAGGCCGAAGCCCAGGTTGCTCAAGCGACGGTCTATCATCGCCGAGTACGCCGACGGGCGTCGCTGTCGCACGTCCCCCCACAGCGGCGCAGCGTACCAGCGATCCAAGAACGCCCGTGCCTCTTCTTCTGCTGGTCTGGATGATGGGGGGAGGGTGGATAAACAAACCGATAGCAAGCCGAAATACGGAAGTGCCTTATGATACCTGACTTGGCGCGCACCAATCCTCATTCATTCTTCCCTTGTAATTTTTCACGTATGTTCTCCCCTCTTTGGGGCATTCCGCCAGTCTTTCACGTGAGGCGTAAGCGTAAGGCGGACCAGTTTGGACGTTCCAAGCTACTGGGCAGAGATCGGAACGATGTGTGATGTGAAGCCAACGACAACGACGACGACGACCACAACAACAACAACAACAGTAACAACCCGACAATTGTACCCTCGACCCTCCTTCTTCGGTCAAGCTTTCCTTCTTTACCTTCTTCGGTTCATCGAAGGAACGACCTCGCACGCCCTAAAGAAGCAGTCAAGCACCGCGTTTGCTCAGGGCAGCTGCAACAAATTTATCGAACCGGCAACAAACGCCCGGTCTCCTCCAGGAAGCCTTCTTTAAACACAGACAGGGGTTGGTACAACATCGGGACATACCGTATCACACGCGCATACAATACCTCTCTCTGCTGGTAATGTACAACACCGAGACGTGCCATATAAGTCAAACCTATCGTACCTCTCGCTGAAGTTGACGCCGGCTACGCTTGACGCTGCCGGCCGGCGGCCAAGAGCAGCGATCCGAGACGCCAGGGCGCGGTCGCAGGCCCACCTCGACAGCCTGGCCGCGCTACTGCTGTGTTGTCGCGTATGTACGGCGTGGCACGAAAATCGATTAGCAAGCACCCGCGGGCAGGGAGGGGGCGGTGTTGTCCAGGTCAGGAGGAACTTCAAATGTTGCACCGACGGGTCACGGTCAGCACATATCATGACATGACATCTCGAGGAAGGCGTCTAGCGGCCACTGGCAGCAAGTACCCCGACTCTTTTCTCCGAGTAAGACGAGAACACCACGAGTTCTGCAAGAATGTCAGAAACATCACTGCTACCCCCAGACGTTCCGCTGCAATATCTCAGACGGGACCCCTCAAACACAAAACCCTACATCCCTCAACCTTCCTGGTGGCGTCTCTCTGATTGCTTGTTACCTTGCCAGCCCTGGGCTCGACGACACCAGCACCAGCCCCCCCCCTCCCTCCATCACCCGCGGTCGTCTCGCTGCCAAGGCTAGCGCCACCCTCCCGCCCATCGAGTACCCCACCACCACGTACGGCCCGGCCCCCACCGCATCGCAAACGGCGCCCACCGCCTCCGCGGCCAGGAAAATGCCTCCCAAGCCCCAGGAGGATACAACACCATCGTCGTCAGATTCGTCATCCCGGCCAGCCGCGCAACTGCTGCTTGCCCGCGGATGTTCGCCTCGTCGCGCTTGTGCCGAACCGACAATATTTCCGCCGCCGCCGCCGCCGCCGCTGCTTCCGTTCTGTGCCGTCGTGGTCGCCGCTGCCCCCGACACACCAGAAAGTTCCTCCGAACGGTCTGTTCCTTCTCGCGGGTGGTCGTCGGTGGGTACTTCGCCGTTCGGTGCTCCTGGGAACCCTCCCCCCCCCTCCCCCTCCTCCGTGCCGCCCCCGTCACACTCGCCACCGACAGTCCGCCGAACATCGTCGCCCCTCTGACCGCCAACAGCAGCAGCAGTGGTGCGCCTGCCGTCGGAGTTGCCGCCCCCGCTACCCCCCCCGTGTCCAGGGAGTTCCACATTGAGGACGGCGTGGCCTTCCGCAGCGGCGAGCTGTGCGAAGTCGCCCCGCCAGTCTTCCTGTTTCCGGCCGCCGTAAGATCGGCAGGTACAAGAGGGCCACGAGGAGGGTTGGTGTGGTAGTAGCGACAATAATGGCAACGAACGAACGCCAGGCACGCACGCGACCAACGTTTTTCGCGAAACGAACCACGGCAAGTGAGTGCCGCAGAAGAAAAGGTGGGACAAAAAAAAAAACGCGTGGTGAATTGCTGTGTGACCCCGGCTGATACGTCAATCAAACATACACATACCCCCCGCGAGGTGTGTAGAGTAGACTGGCGCCAGAATAAATGGGGCAAACACGCACACACACACATGCACGGCATACATCCATGCAGGGCCAAATGTGATCCTCAAAGTCATCCTCTGTGCTCGGGCAATCGAACAACTTTCCAGCTTGGACACAACACCGTATATGATTCTCTCGAGTACGAAAAAATGCAAGGGTAGGTTCTGTAGGGTAAGGGTACGTTCGGTAGGGTAATGGGTCTGTCACAGAACTCACAGAAAAGTTCGGTAGGGTACTGGATCTGTCACAGAACTCACAGAACTATAGGGTATTGTGGTGAGCCGTCACAGAACTCACAGAACTTTCGAGTTCTGTAAGCGAGCTGTCACAGAAAAATTCGGTAGGGTACTGGGTCTGTCACATAACTCACAGAAAACTTCGGTAGGGTGCTGGCTCTGTCACAGAACTCACAGAACTATAGGGTACTGTGGCGCGACCTTCACAGAACTCACAGACTCGTCTGTGGGGTAGTTACCGAGGGTTCCTACCCCCGGTGTGGATCTGTGGGTACCCTACAGAACCTAATCTTGAAAAAATGCACTGTGCTGCTCGCTAGGACGCGGGTATTGTACGAAATATCGCTTTCCATCCAAATCACCACCCGCCGTTCGCCATAAGAAGCAACCTCAAAATTCTGCGGCAAGTACCTATGCATAGCCCAAAGCCAAACATCGGACTAACCCCTCCCCCGCCCCCCCCCCGTGGTCAATGGTCAAACCGCTATGGCATGCAAAACATAAGAGTACGCCCCCCCCCGGCCCCCCCCGCCCCCTGCCCCTTCACCTTGCTACCCATGAAGCCGTGCAGAAGGAGCAACGTGGGCTTCTTCTTCCCCCCCCCCTCTCGTCCCCGCCCCAAAGAGCTGTTGGAAACCCCTGCGGGAGACGGAGGCCGTGCTCGGGCAACGGGGGCCGGGGTAAACTCCCACCCCAGCCTGACGCCCCTCAAGAGGTGGTCCAATGCTGCCGCCCTGCCGATGCCGCCAAGGGATCTGTGAAAGCGGGGTGTCGGGAAGGGTAAGTCCGGCCGTTCCTTCACGGCCTGACATCTTATCCTGCACGACATACCTCGGTTTTCGGTCTCGACTAGGTAGAGGGCGGATTAATACAAACGGAGGTGGCGTTATTGCCCCGGGGGGTATGACACTGTCGGCCGTACTTGTGCGGTGCCCTTCCCTCTCTCGTCGTTTTTGCTCTGTGGGAAGCGAGACAGAATGCCTCAACGAAGATTGCAGTCCTCATCTTTCCCCCCCTCACAGAAACTTTACACTTGAAATCTTCCATTGTTGAGCTCGAAGCTAGCTCTACCCTACCATCGGCACTAGCACTACGAGCACACCATCACCATCACAACAACGACAACGACAACGACAACACGAGACGCACCTGTGGACGGGAAGGTTTTCCTCCCGACAGGTGACGGCCTCGATGAAAAAGTGTCGGCGTCGTCGTCGTCGTCGCCTCTTGCCCGCACCCTCCCCACCCCGACCTCCGAACACGCCTGCTGAAAAAGCGGAAGAGACAGAGGGTGTGGCGACGTCCACAACCAGACACGATCGCGGGGTCCCTAGTAAGACGGAAGTATACAGAGTCGCGAACTTGTCTCGCTGGTTCGCTCAGGTTCTTTCTGGCTGGGGTCTTCGAGTCGAAAGCACATCAGCTCCGTGAGCTGTTCTTGAGCTTTGGGAAACGTCACGCTGCAGCTGGCAGCCAGCCGCCAGCTGTGGGTTGAACCTGATCCCTGCTTCTATTCCATCTTTGCATGATCCCTTGATGACACTGGCCTGTGCTTATGTGAGCCCACTCCGGAGGTATATAGGGAGGATATGCCCCAGGCCGTTGGACGCGGCCCTAATAGCGGGCACCCGCCCAATTCAAGGCTAGAAAAGGACTTGATTTACCCATCTGCGCTAAGAGACTGTCACCCGCCTTTTCCCGGCACACCCGACCTACAGTGGGGCCACGACTGCTGTACTTCATATCAAGTCGGTCGGCCAGACTTTGTCTCTTCCTCGTTCGCCTCACTCGCCGAACACGGTACGTACCATGGTGTGGTGTTACCATGGAATGGTGTTGTAATGCTAGCGTCTGAGTAAAAATCGGTACAGGTTAATGCTACGTTGGACCAACTGGCGCGCGGCAAAGAAAATGACTACCGTAAAAGTGCGTGTGATGGCACCCATCGGTGATTTCGCACCCATCGGTGTGATGGCACCGGGGTGCGCAAAAATATCAAGAACGGCATGGATTGATTGTATTTCCGCAACGGTATCGGTGTTATCGCACCCGGTGCGATATCAACGATATTTAACCTGCCAAGGACGAAATTTTGCGTGCTTCCGCAAGGCACGGGTACCCTCTGGGCCACGTGTCGAACGGTAACGCGATGTAACGCGGTTGGCAGGTACCAATTGGGGCGCCATTTCATGTATGAATATCGTACCGTCGTGGTTTGCGCAGTAGAGATGATTATTTATCTTCTTCTACGGTAATTTGTACATCGAACGCACTCGCTCACTCAACCAAGCACATACAGCAGTACACATCCCGCCCCTCCAACCAACGGAACAAGCAGGACTTCGTTAACGGTGCTACAATTCTACCGGTTCCATGCCCCTTGAGGCAGACAAGGACAGAGGGAAGCGCCAGCCAATCATAAGAGGGGCTTGCGACCAATGAAGGGGCTGGAAGAAAAACGATACCCCGCCGCATAGACTACACACCTTCCCCAACAGGGAACCACAGCGTCTGTCTGTTCCCTTTGGCAAACGCCACCCCAAACTCGGATTCGACCTCATCACTATCACCACTCCAGGCTGGTTGCATGGTACCGTCTACGCAAGCTCCTACTGCAAGAGCTACAGCACGCAAGACTGAGACATGTACGCCTGTTCGTTTCTTGAGTATCGCACCTATCGAACTATCGTGTCATCGCACCGTGATGCGTTCACTCAGCACCGCATCACGGCCACTGTGATTTCTTCCACATCGCACCTATCGAACTATCGTGTCATCGCACCGTGGTGCGTTCGAAATCTAGAACGAAATGATATAATTGCATTTCCGCACCGGTATCGGTGTTATGGCACCCATCGGTGTTATGGCACCGGGGTGCGAAAAAAAAAACAAGATGGAAATTATTTAAGAAACGATCGCACCCTGGTGTGCCATCATACGCGCTTCTACGGCAGGCAGCGAAGCAAGAACATCCACGAGGGTAAGGGTCAGCACACGTCGAAGGGCTACACAGCGAACCGAAAAACAACCAGGAGGTTACGCACGTTGAAGGGCTAGACAGTGAACCGAGACCAAACCAGGGAGGGTAAGGGCAAGCCCGCTTCGCGCGCCATACAACGGGCGCCAAGCGGTGTCTCCCTCTCTCTCCTGCTCCGCTGGAAGCAACAACACCTCCCCGTCTGCCACCGCCACCTCCTCCCACCTTGCGACTCCAGGTACGCCGACCGGAACTCCCTCGCCGTGGTGGCCCTCCGGTACTCCAGCCCCATCGAGAGGCACACGCCCTCGAAATCCACCGAGTGAGGGGTGTCGAACAGAGGCGAAAACGCGTCCCCGTGCCGAGCGTCTGCGATCGGCAGAAACGAGAATATCCCTCCGCCTGATGTTCAGCAAAATGCACATGTTTGTAGGGGAAGGGACGATAGTCGACGACGAATTGTCGTGTGTGTGTGTGTGTGTGTGTACTCGTAGCCGTGCATGCCGTAGTCGTTAGACTATTGAACTCGCATCCCTACCAAAGCCGGGACGGAGTACGCCGGGTCCTCACCGGACCAGGCTCTCACATCGTCAACCACGAAGCGCCGTGAAGCATTCGGAGAGTCGCATGGAGGTTGCGCTGCATCCGGCTATGGGTGTTCGGCATCTTGTGCTTACTTCGTGGGGGGG
>CACKRE030001192.1:85465-99842 GCA_902602495.3 Ectocarpus sp. CCAP 1310/34 | reverse complement strand
GCTGCTGATACGCTAGTCGAGAACGGGTTCGAGCAATGCAAGGCGGACCCGTGTGTTTTCCGCAAGATGGTAGACGAAGTCGTGGTGATGATTATCGTGATCTACGTGGATGACATTTTGGTGGCTGGGTCTGACGAGGATTGCGAGGAATTGCTTGCTTCTCTCAACAAGAAATTCCCCACCAAAAACCTTGGAGAGTGTCAATGGTTTGATGGGTGTGCCATCGAGAGAGATGTAGAGGCTGGGACTCTTAGAATCTCCCAAACCGCGTATATCGACAGCATGGTTGAACGCTTCGATGCGCAATCGACTTCCCGCATCCCCGCTACCCCTGGTGCCGATCTAGGGCCGAAGCGAGAGGATGAGGAAGGAGGGGAGTGGCCGGTGAGGGAGGCCATCGGCAGCATGATGTGGGTGTCGACTTTCTCGTGTCCAGACGTCTCGTTCGCCTTGCGTGCGGTAGTGCGCCACGCCCACGCCCCGGCAAAGAGGCACTGGGATACCATCCAGAAATCATCGGCTACTTAAATGGGACGAGGGACCTCGGCATCACCTGCCAACGGGGATCGGGGTTAGGGCTGGCCGTGTACGTAGACGCTAGCTACGCCGACACGGAGGATAGGCGTTCGGTGTCAGGGTTGGCGACGACGGTTGGAGGTACCGTAGTCAGCCATGGTAGCAAGACGCAGAGTATCGTGTCTTTGTCTTCAACGGAAGCCGAGTACATTGCTGCCGGGGAGGGTGTCAAGGAGGCGTTGTTTGTGCGTGCTGTGCTTTCGTTTGTTGCCCCAGAGACCAGAGGTAACAGCATCCAGGTCCTTGAGGGCAACTAGGGGGCCATAGCGTTGGTGCAGAACCCCCTCAGCTCAGGTCGCACGAAACACATCGACGTGAGATATCATTTCATCCGAGGATTGTTTAGGTCGGGGGATATTTCGGTCAAGTTTGTTCCGACAACGGAGCAACACGCGGACCTCCTTACCAAGGCCCTTAGCAGCGCCAGCCTGCAGTACTACCGGCGCAAGTTGATGAATTTGCCGGAGTAGCTGTAGCAGTTTTTAAAAGTTGCCTTGGACTTTCTAATAAGTGCGGCCGTTGTGATCCGCTGTGATAGCGACGGCTTTTGTGATGGTAGGGGTTTATTCGAGGGGTTTTGCCCGGACGCTGGGTTTCCTCTCCATATATTACCATGTTTGTATTTCTGATGTATCCACGGGCGTTCTTGCCCCATTGATGGTTAGTCACTTGCGTGAAGAACCAGGGAGGGTGTTCGTGGGTCTGCGAACATTGGTGTTGGATACATGTGCTGTATGATTTTGGTGTCACGCAGATTGGTAAGATTGCCGTTTGGTAGGGGCACCGCGATGAGTCAAGGGGCCCTTCCTTGGTGCAGGAGCTGCCCATGTGGGGGCACTCCCTCTTTCGTCCGTGTGAAGGACGGTCGTGTACCTCTCGTGAGGTTAATGTATTATCACCAAAACAGTCTCACCCGATAAATAAGTGGCGTAGGCCGCAAACAGCTGTTACTCCGTGTGGACTTTTACATTCTCTCGCGTCCTCTTGCGCGTCTTACTCGTGCCAGGTGCGCAAAGAAGTGAAGACCAACGCCGGAAGCTGGAGGGAACGTTTTTTTTACGTGCGCAACTGTGGCGTACTAGGCGCCGCGCACCGCTCTACTAGCCGTAGCGACATCAAACCGACATCGGGGCCATGTTTCGTGGGTGGGAACCGTTGTGCGTGTTCGGTTTGAAGTATGACATGCGACGCGCTTCATTGCTGTGTTGCGGCAATGACGTTAGTGACGCCGTTTACCAGATATCATGCTGTTGTGCACCAAAAGGTGGAGAAAAATACAGTGGCGGCAGACAGCAGTCACAATCTTGGAGTATAGACTATTGGGTGTTGGGCTTCTCGTTAGTCGCAAAGTTTAAGTTTCCTAGTCTTCACCTACAGCAGTACCTGCGAAAAGTGGAGGGTTACCGTGTAGACTAGTGTACCGGTAGTTGCTTTGGCAACTGCTAGATCCCGAAGCGGATTGTCTGTTGGAGCATTATTAGTCTATTTTCCGAATTACGGTGAGAGAGTAAGGGCAGCGTAGATGGAAGCACCCAAATATGTGTACCATGTATGTGATGGAAGAAGGCGACTCCTCTTCATTGTGGAGTAACAGACTTTCCGTGAGAAAGTTTTCCGCTCGTTGGGATCACTCTTAGAAGCCATCATGTAATCCATCGCGCACAGCGTAAGCATGTATGTGTTCACGTGTTTGTGAAATTTTTGGTTGTTCACAACGAACGCCAGGATGTCTACTGCTTCCTGTGCGACTGACAACTGGTGAATGAGGTTGATTTATTGCCAAGGTCGTATGCGAGAATGTTCGGATGGAGAATGACTTGACGTAGCTTAGGTTGCTGCAACAAACTCAAATAAGTGTTGATTTGTCTTGAGGACCGCTGTGTAGACTAGAGTGCTTTTCTTTAGTTTCTCTTTTATTTCATGCAGCAGTTGAACATGACCCCAACGAGTCCATCTTTTTTTTGCTTCGCGAGCGAGTGGTTCAACTTTTTTGTTGGTTGTTTTGATGTTTTGATATCTCGTCAGAGTGGATTTCAACTGCCGCGAGATGATACATAGTCTAGCAGTCTAGTCCACGACGTCCTTCTTTCTGCCTTCACGTATGAATACTCCTCTCCGACATGTTTATTAGAGTCGATTCTGCGTCATCGTGGTTTTGTTGTTCGTCACGGGTTAGTCTACTGCCTGTAGATAGATGGGTTTCACAAGTATGCATGAATATATTATGTCTTGATCCTCGGCCTATTGGTCGAAAGTGGAGTGTGACGAAGGCCACACAAAACAGTTGTAGTTCGTTCTGGGACAGTTGAGTCCTGAACAGGGTGTGGTGCGGTACATATCCCCGCGCAAAAAAACAAGCAGCGGGGGAGAAGCAGGATTTTCTTTTGAGGTCTAGACTGGACTAGACTACTTCACTGCTGTCTGTTTGTGACTCGTTAGGTCTAACCTGTGGTGAAGGCTAGGACACACCGCGCAAGGCTCAGGGCACACCGTGGACCTAACCCAACCCAACCCTGACCCTTACCCACGTCCACTGCACGGCCTAGTAGCCGCGAAGTAGGCGAGAACGCAGCGCCGCGTTCTCAGAATGCGGTGAAAGCGCCCTGGAGAGGGGTCAAAGCTAGGAACCAACGCCTAGCCAATCAGACGGGGTGAAACACTTTGATAGGAAGAGTCACTACCAGAATGTCAACACTGCCGGAGGAGAGTTAAAACCTGCTGCTGCTGGTGGCTTTCTTTGCACTCCTTTAGGTCAGGAGAGGGTGTGATATAGACTAATGTGTGCATCGTCTGGGTGGGGAGGACCATCGGATTTATTTGGATCTATCTTCGTTTTCTCGTTTTTCTCCCCTTCCGTAAATTGTGGGAACAGAACTGTCGAAAACCCTGAACCTGCGGAGCCCCCAATGTCGGATCAAGTCGTTCCGCTCATCGCCTGCTGCTGCTGCTGCGCGTGCAGTGGAGCACTGCCGGTTTGCACTCCTCAAGCACGAGGGTTCGCGGTAGCCTGTGGTCTTGCCACCGTAGAGCTTTTGGAAGCAAAGGCGGGAACGAAGGGATGCAAACAGCAGCAAGGGATAAAAGAGGGAGAACATACACGAGAAGGGGCGCGGTCCCTGTTTGAATATGACGTTCCTTGGAGCCATGCTGAGTTTGCTCCTGCCGCGGTCGGCGTGGAGGGTAATCCAGCGTCGGAGCCGCACGGGTTGGAGGCCGGACCAGTTCCTGCAGAGCGCGGAGGTGAACAATATGCGTCTTTTGTTTCCGACTCCGTGGAAGCTTGAGTTTGTCTTTGCCTGCTTGTGCTACGTAGCGGCGCATCCAAAAGCAGACAGCAACCGGTATAGGCTACTGTTGCACGAAGTGAAAAGATAAACGCCGAGATATGCGACGAAAGAAAACGGAGCTTGTACTGCTGTGACAGGTCACAGCAGTGTCGGTGTGGGCGCTGTTGTTTTCGGTGAAAAAAGTCGTGGTGCCAGATGTCTGCCTTTCTTTCGTGCATGACTGCATGATTTCCTCTGTGGACCACACGGCTGTGTAGTCTAGGCCCCGGTAGACTGACTACAAGTTACTGCAGTAGTTCAAGTGTTCACCAGAGCGCATGTGCAACTTGTCCCCCAGCCCGTGCACACAGGGCATAGGGCTGTGCTTGGCAGCCTCGGCTTTGCTCAGCAGGAGTCATCGCATATTCGGCAAACATTATAGCTCTGCCGGCAGTACCTCTTGAGGAGTCCCCCTTTTGACCCAGCTGGTTGTCGGAACGCGGAGTGAAACACAGCAGTGCCCAGCCTGTAGGCGAAGCCGGTTTCCTCGATGACCGATGGTGGCCGAGAGCATTTCGAGTTTCTGTCACACTTTGGTGTGCCACGACTTTATTCTGTCTATTTACCGCCAACACACCTTTGTTTTGCCCTAACTTGGATGTGAGATGTTGATCTGCTCAAGTTTTAGTTATCCCGACAAAGACCCGATTTTCGTGGTCATATTCCGTGCTTCGACGCTTCTTTTCGCACTGATTAATCTTTTATGTTTGTTCTTCACAGTAAAGAAACGGTAAACCGAAGATGAGCAACCCCTCTCCGTGATGAACAAATCTCCCCACTTTATTCATGAGTTGACTCCTTGCAAAGCGGCAGGGCTCGTGTTGTGTAGGTCGTAGGCCTATGGCATTGCACCCAAGCACGCGCTAACTATTATAATAGCGTCACCACTTGGACAGGGCGGACTTAAGGGGGGTGGGCTTGACAAACCGCAACTTGTGTTTTCTGTTCAATGCTAGCGCTATCCCCGCCCCCCCCCGTGCCCCTCCCATGAATACAGCAAGAAAAACCGGTCGTTGTTCCAAATGTTGTGGTTGCCGGCTGCGACGCAATAGGTGTGCCTGTTGCGGCTGCACAGAGAGGGGTCGCCGCGCTTGGCGGCGGGTGAGAAGTGCTTGACCCTTGTGATTGGTCGAGACACGCGGCTCCCATCGTCGTTGTGCAAAACGTGCTCTCTCTCTCTCTCTCTCTCTCCCTCTCCCTCCCTATTAGCATCGACGGCAGTAACCGGCTGACTAATGAAAAGACGTCAGTCTCGGTGCGGTCGAAAACACAAAATGCTTCCAAAGGCCACGGTCTGGGACCCTTCGAGGGGGCGTCATGGGGGAGTCTATGCTATTCTCTGGGTAAAAGATAGACACCGTAGCAATAACAGAAGAAAACGGCATGTGTTCAACATGTATGTGTGCGGGTTGGATCATGGAAAAGTCTCTGCTCGACACTGCTGTTGCTCCTTGCTTGACACTTAAACCTGCCTCTCGACAGGCAGCGTTTAGCAGATGTGCGCTTGTGATTGTACTCCGGGCTTGCATTCCCATCAAGTCACATGGTCATCGCGCACGACTTTGTATACGTATGGCCTGGAATCGTTCTCGGAATAATTATCCCGCATCCTGGTCATTTTGCTGGCATTGCTGCGGGCCTTGTAATAGTTTCGCCTTCGCAAATACGTCAGATCTGCACGGCGGAGAACCTTACAAACGTATTGCAATACAGCAGTACTCCAACTACTACTTGCCGCTTTTTTTTCGAGAGCAATACAACCGTCGTGGTGTGTATCCAACCAGTTCCTCCACTTTCCTTCAACGAAGCAGGGTCAACAACCCATACCCCCACTCCCGATCGCCAACAGGAGGTAGTACTGGAAGACGATTCTGCCTCGTCATCGAGGCGGACTGATCGTCCACACGAAGAGCGTGGTCGCTCCAGGAGCGAGGCAGGGCCACCACCACCGACCTCAGCTGCTGGCGCACAGCTACACGCCTCCAGTGAGAACCCCGCCTCATCCGCAGACAAGGGCACCGCAGCCGTCGTCGACAGCAGCAGCGCCGGAAGAAAAGGCCAGGAGAGCGGCGCCGGGGGCCACAGCCGCAGCGGGAGTGGTATCGGGAGGGGCAACGGCACCCGAATCGGCCGCAGGCTCAGACGAGGAGGGGAAGGGAATGGCGGCAGCAGGTCATCGTCTTCGGGGGGCGACGGGTCGTCCTCGATGGGGGGGGCAGGGGTGGGGCCGGCCAGGCCCCCCGCGGCGAAGCGAGGTGGGTGTATGGGGCTCAGCGCACGGCCGGCTGCGCCGCGCACCGTCGGGTCCAGTGCTTGCTTGCTCGCGCTTGTTGCACCGGGTGGTATTTTTCGCATGAAAGTGTGGACCCTCCGACCGAGAAGGTGTTACACGTTTGGGTTCTGTTGAGCCCCGGAGACTCAGTGCCTTTCGCCAGTTTCTCTGTTCTCTCTGTCTGTCTTGTCGGTTGCTGTTTTTCTCCCCGTTCTATCCGTCCATCTGTTGTACGTGCACTATTGTGTGCTTTGGATTTATATTGGAGTTTGGGACAAGCCTTTGGACCGCCCCCTTTATCGGCGAAAGTGTGTGGGTACAACTTCCCGTGAATTTCGTCGATGGCAGGGAGGGCGGTAGATAGGTAGAGGGGGGTGGGGGGCATGCAGCCTCGCTAGTTGGCGCGTCGTTTTACATCTGACATCCCCAATTTGAAGTACAGCAGCGCCGTCGTACCCTTTCTGTGTACGCCTGTCTTGTACGCTTGTATCGGTTCAGATACATAGACCTGACGTGCCTACCACTGTACCCGATTTTGACCTTCCGGTACTGCTCTGTCGCCAAAGACTCCTCGGTCGGCAGGAGCGGCGGCGCCGCCGCCGGCAGTGGCGCCGGGGAGGGGCCGGAGTCCTCGCTAGACCTGTCGCTCGGGTGGGAGGGAGTCGTGCTCAAGGACGTGGAGCTTAGGAGGGACTTCCTTTCCGAGCTCCTCGGGCTGCCGGTGGACGTGCCGCACGCCTTCGTGAGAAGGGCGGTGCTGCACCTGCCGTGGTACACGCTCCTGCTGGGGTGAGTTTTATCGCAACGTCGGCGGTGATTGTGCGCGTGTGCTCTGTATTTTTGGGGGAGGCACATCATGTGTGTCAGATCGGGGTGTCGTGGTTGACTGATCCGTGCGGGCGTTGTGGTTGCTCCGGTTTTGACGGTGGACGAGGCGTGGGGAATGTTTGCTTTTTATCGCTGGTCGTTTGGTTTGTGTCGGGGCAAGTTGTAACGGTGTCGTGGGGCCGATGCCCCTCGTGCCCACCGCCTGCTCCTTCCCATTGAGCATCGCCCGAGAGTAATAAACAAGTGTTTCTGTTTGGCTCCCCGTCCGCCCCCCGCCCTCACCCGTCCCAGTTAAGGGCTGCAAATGTCCACAATCGTTCCGATAGATCTCCGTCGCTGCCTCTGCGGTATTCCCTAGATGACAACCTACCTCCGTGTCATTGGCTGATTCCCGTATGTTCGCCTCGACCCGAAAGTTCCTTCGTGGCAAAGCTCGAGGGGGTCACGATCGTAATGCGCGGAGACGCAGCCACGGCCACAGCCAACGCTTCCGGAGCAGCAGCAGCAGCGGCGGCGGCGGCGGCGGCGGCGGCGGGAGAAACGACCGGAGACAGCAACAACGCCGCCCCCGCCGAGGGCGAGCAGCAACACTACCATCAGCAGCGAGCTTCTGGTTCCTCGGCGGCGGCGCCTCCGCACGCCGACGGCGGGGGCCTGGCCGGCAGCCCGAGCGGTAGTGGGCGGGAGTGGAACTCTAGGTGGGTGCGCACAGGACTGTCAAGAAGACGGGGACTGCTGTATGGTATGCTGCTCGGGGAACCACAGGCAGGGCCTCCGCTAACGGTATGGATTCGTTGCTAATTTGTCCTGGACTCGTTTCTCTAGGGCATGGTAGCTTGGCAATCCCCGCGCGACATGATGCCCTGACCCTCCCATTCTCTCTCGCATGTTCGTTTGTCAGGCCGAAACCCGGCAGGCAGCGGCCGATGCCGCGTTGGCTGAAGTGGGTCCTGCGGCGGCTCAAGGTTAAGCTTGCGGACGTTACCCTCCGCTACGAGTCTGTCGGCATGTGCCCGCTGCAGGTGCGGCTGTAGCGGTTCGCTTAATGGAAAAACGTGTCCTCCTGTGAGGTTGACAACGTTGACTGCGATCGGCGCGTCGCTACGTACAGAGATATTTCTGCAGAACAGGACAGTGCTTTGTGTGTCCGTCCCCGTCTATTCTGGTGCCGGTCTTTGCGCTTCGCGGTGTACTCTTTTTTTTGGCGTTATCAGCCCCCGGGGTCGCATGAGCACGATGGAGGGGAGGAATTGGTGAGGAGAGCTCCAGAGGGAAGGGAAGAGGGGCAGACCCAGGTGGAGAAATGAGGGTGGGGCTTGATGGTGAGGGGGTCTCATCGTGACTCTCCGCGTGCCCCCTGATAATATTGGCTGCGAACGGGCGGCAGCGAGGCCACGCTCGCAAAAATTTCTCCCGTCACCAGTGGTCGGGAAAAATCGAGTCTGGTGTTGATTTGCTTGCTATTTGTCTTGGCTGTGGGAAACGCTCTCCCATCTCCTGTTAATATAGGTACGCCGACGGGGACAGGCTATCCCTTGTCTTACGTGTGTAAACCATCAAGAACTGAGCCGTATTATGCATTTGTTTTTTTTTAGCAGCGGAACAGGTCTCCGTTGTCTACGTACGTTCATTCATCAAAATAGAGCGTATGTTATGCCTTTTGTGTTTTTGCGCGGATCGACGCGGCGTGAGGTGACAAATGACGAAACGAAACGTAACGTAACTTAACGTAACGTAACGTAACGTAACGGTAACAGGGTGCGGCTCCGGCCGCTGTAGAGGTCACCCTAGGCAGCCTAGAGGTGCAGCCGGTCTCGTTGCAGGGGGCCTCGGCTTGGTTCAAGCGGCAGGTCCAAGCAGAGCACAAGGGCCTTCAGTACCGAGAGGTGAGGATCGATTGCTAAGCATGTGTGTTATCCTCTCTCGCCCGCAGGGTTTTATCAGTACACCTTTGTGTGTGTTAGGTTTTACCTGCGACCACGGGAATCGACCGCGCCAAGGTTAAGATCAGTACGGAGAGGAGGAGGTAGTGGGTGGAGAGAATGGAACGGTTTTCAGTGTGTGAAGACAACAACAACAACAACAACAACAACAACAGCAGCAGCAGGGGTGAGTGTGTCGAGGACGGCGATCCTGTATGTGGGGGTTTTGCGTTGTAGGTTGACTGGCATGGATAGTGGTGCAGGTTAAGGGCACCCTTGCGAAGCATGCACATCATACGTCGTGCTTCGATTTTTGTGTGCTCTTTTTGATTGTCACGATGTTCTCTGGTTCTGGCCAGACAAGTTGTGTGACCCCTCGTTTTACCTATTTTCTCCTCTCCTGGGGACTGACTCGTCGATCTACGGTATACGTCGGCGTGCTATTTCTCCAGCCGCTGTGTTACGAGCGATGAGCGAGCGCCCCGTGCTAATTTTTTTCTGAGGGATAAGAGGCGCTTGAGAAACGCTAACGTGACGACCCCCTTTTTTCTTTCCCGCGCCTCTCCTCCTTCCTCTGTCCACTCCCCCACCCCCGAAAAGGAACTCCTCCTGCGTGGCCTTGCCGTGAGCGTCGAGCCTCTCGTCGACCCCTCCCCTGCGGCCCTGCCCCCGCTCCCCCTGCCGCCACCGGCCGCCAGCAACAACGCCTTCGGCGACGACCACAGCAGCAGCAGCAGCAGCAGCAGCAGCAGCAGAGTCTTCCTGTTGGAGCCCACCACCATGTCCGCGCAGGCGTACGTCGTGTCGAGGCTGCCGCCGCGGGTCCCGCCCCTGGCGCCCGGCGGGGGGGCCGGCGGCGGGGGCGGCGGCGGCGGGTCTGACACTACTGCTGGAGGAGGGGTCGGCGGAAGCCGCCTCGTCCCACCCAGGCTTTCGCGCATCATTTCGAACACCGACCGCATCGTGACCAACGCACACGGGAACATGGACGACGTCCTCGTCGCTATCGCGATCCTGTNCCCCCCCCCCCCCCCCCCCCCCCTGAGTTGTCGCGTGCAAACTGCGTAGCTCCAGCCCCCCCTTCTCGGACAGTGTGGAAGAAGAACGGCTCCTACTAGGAGAGGTTGCCTGGGGGTTTTGCTGTGATGAAGAATCTGCTGCTGCGTACGAGGGTCTGTTACGTGGTAGCTTACACGTTCACTTTGTGCTGGTGGAGGTGTCATTTGCGCGTCTTCCGTTGTCGTACAACTGTGTGTGCACCAGTTGTATGCGCCTACATACGTCTCGTGCGCATCCAAAGGGCACGATTGTCATCCCCCCTTTTCCCTGCTCCGTCCTCTCGAGGACGCGTGGTCAATGGTCCCACCGCTAGGGCATGCAAAAAAAACATCAGAGCACGCCCCCTCCTCTTGCCCTTCTCTGTGCACAACAGGGTGAGAAGGTGACCGGTGCCAACGAACCGGTGACCCTCAATGCCACCGAAGACGCCATGGCCCTTGTGTGGGGCGTAACGGAAGAGGTGCTGCGCCTGGCGGACATGAACTCCGGTGCAAGCGCCGGTGCGGGGGGAGGCCTTGACGGGACGGGCCCCGGCGGGGGTTACGCCAGCGGGAGCGGTAGCAGCAGCGACGAGGACGGCGATGGCGACGATGGGAGCGAGGATGAGGTGCGTTTGGCCCGTGTGGTGGTGGTGCTGTTGGAAGTACCAAATGAAAAATATTTTGTGTTTTCATGATAATGTTATATTCTATATTGGTAATCGATTTTAGACATAGGTCAATGCCAACATAGTAGATACTAGGTATGGGGGGGTGATGAGCCGCGCGGTGCGGCTCAATACCTTGCAGTAGTCTTATCTGCGATGCTGATGGTGCACGAATCCCGACCAGACACCAGCGTGAATCGTTTGTGGTGGGACCGCAGGCGTGCGACGGGAGCGACGATGGTTGTTATGTGCGGCCGCCGTTCAAAATTGTTCACTTAACATGCGGTTGTTTGTCCTCCGTTTTGATGCACGTGCACAAAGAAACGAAATGTGACGTCTTCCCGCTGTGCGAACTCAAACACGCACATCTGGGCATCTGGAAGAGAGGCACGCATGCGGCATACACTTGGCGGCGAGCGCATCACATATCACACCGTCGAGGAGCACGACCAGCAGCGTAGACATAGGATTTTGACACGACAGATGGCAAATATTGCGTCAGGTTCACAACTTGCCCGCCTCATTCGTCTCAAGCCTTCCGAGTTTCCCGCCAAGTGATAGAAAGCAGTCCAGCATGAACCAACAACGCCGTTGATGCTCATGACGTCATGACTTCGATGCGAGACAACCTCAGCAGCAACAACAGCATGCAGGGCACGGCTTTTGCGAAGACAGTCAATAGCGCGGCGCAAGTACGCAATCTGAACCGATGCCGCGGGGAACCATCCTGATAACGCACAGCGGCAGCAATAGACCCTCACGCCCTCGACAGTTTCTCTCGATGGTTGTAGGTGTGATCTGGAGTTGGGAGGGTGTGTTACATGTGTTGCCAGTTGTGATCATTCATCGGTTTTTGCCTCTTTTTGGAGCAGTCGGTTGGACCCACTCGACATCAATAAACGCGCTAGGTTACACATGGCGCATGCCTACAGTGTACCCACGGTGCACAGGTCGTATAAGCCCGGCTCCTCCTGCTTGTCAATAGCTGGTCTCAGACGAGCGTCTCAGCGGTGATGCGTTCGTTGGTGGTGTTCTTGCGTCCCTGTCGGTGTTGCTTGTCCTGGTTTGAATCGCGCGCGCGCGCGCGATCTCCGCTGTTGTGCACGCCTTTTCGCGTGGAAACACCGGGGTTGGGGAATAAGATCTCCTACGAAATTTGGGCACATTTGCCTGTGAAGCACGGCCATCTGTTGCCGAAGCACGACCAAACCGGTGCGACGAAGAGCGCGCTATTTTTTCTTCTCCCTCAGAAGCGAACACATCGTCAGTCGGTGCCCTATTGATCTGGTTCTGGTTCCGAAGGTGGGCTAATCGGCTTCCCGGAAACCAAGTTTTGGGGCCCCTGTATCGCGCGGCGCAACTTTGGCCGACATATAGAGATTTATTTCCCTCCTGGGACGAAGGGAAAAAATGTCGCGCTTCGCGCTCCGCGGCTCATTAAAAGTAACGAATTAATGTTCGGAGATTTCCACGACCGAAATTGATGTAAAATCAAAGTTATTTAAAATCAAAACCGTAATTGAGGAGTTCAAGTATTTTTGGGCGATGGGAAGGTTGGTGTGCCACGCAATGCCTGCTCTGTTTGATTTTGATTTATGGGGTGTTTTGTGTTGCCAAAAGCTTCCATCGCCGCCAGCAACGACTCTCGAGCACATGTGTGTGAACAATGGTGTATCTTGTCGACGTGTAGTGCTTCTGTTGCACGAAAGCGGTTTGTTGTGTGCCGTCCCAAAACGGTCGAACGTTGCAAACTCGATATTCGTGCATATCTGCACTCCCGCTGTGTACATCCACACTATTAGTTTCCATCATGTTCTTCTCCTGCAGGTGGTCCGACGCAGTTTTTGACACCAACATCGTTGCTCTCTACGTCATCAAACAGGACCACGCTGCTCCAGGTCACGTTCTGTCACCAAACCCCCAATGACTCACTGACTGATCGTCCGCGCCATACATGTATCGCTGAATTATTTTGCCGCGTTTCTTTTTTCTTCCCAAGTGGTACGACGCGTTCGGGTCCGAATTCGAGTCTGGGTTTCAGGAGCAGCCCAAGCCGCGGCGGCGTCGGGGTGTCCTCCGCACCGCGTTCGCCACGGCCGCCGGCCGCCGCCGGAGCAGCAGCAGCAAGAAGCAGAAGCAAAAGCAAAAGCAAAAGCAGAAGGAGGGAGGGTCGTCCTCGGGACGGCCCCCGTTCCTTAGGCGGCGAAAGACCTCTGACGACTCGGCCGTCGCCTGTAGTAGTGGCATCGGTTTCGCGTCGAGGGGAAGTGGGCTGAGCGGCTCGTCGTCGTTCTCGCAGGGTGGCGCAGCGGGAGAGGACGGCAGCGGCAGCGGCAGCGGCGGCGGGCTCTGGGCCGCGACGTCGTCCTCGTCCGTGCTGTCGGTCACCTCTGCCGGCGGCGGCGATGGTGATCTAAGGCGCGCCCGGCGCAGCAAGCACGGCAGCAGCTCCGGTACCGCGGGACAGCTCGCGACGACGACGGCAGCGAAGGATCAGCAGCGCGGCCCGCGGGCCAAGCCCGGCCTCGAGGTCAGCTTCTCCGCGGGGGTCACCGTGAACCTCGTGCGCCGCAACGCGCGGGGGGAGGTGGGGCCGGGGCACCTGGGGCTGTGGCTGCAGCGGTGCCGCGTCTCGGCCACGGGTCTCCACGCCGGAGGCGTGCGCGAGCCCTCCGACGGATGGGGCTCACCCCCGCCGCAGCACCGCGGCTGGCTGTCCGTCTCGTCGCTCACCGTCGGCACGCCGCCTTCTCCTTTGACCCCGTCTGGGGTCGTCGGCAGCAGGTTTGCCGAGACGGTAGCAGCCGGCGGCGGCGGCGGCGGGAAAGGTTCGACTTCTACGGCCGCCGCCGCTGCTGCTCGTGGCAGCGGTAGTAGGGCGACCAACAACATGGGTGGTACCGGTCACCAGTTTTTCCGTCCCGCCTCCGCTGCCGCTCCCGCCATCGCTGAGAACGGCAAGAGCGGCCAGCAGCACTACCGGCCGTGGCTTGTCTGCCGTCCGGCGGCAGTTGCGGCAGCACCGGCGGCGCCAGGCCGCTCCGGGGGGAGCAAGGTCAGCGGTGGCGGTAGCCGTGCCTCTCATCGCCTGGGGAACGATCCGCTCGGGGGAAAGTATGACAACTTTTTGGAGGTGAAGGTGGCCGGTCGAGCGGGGAGCGCGGCGGGCACCGGTAGCTGCGCGTCGCTGTTGATGCGCATGGGGGAGGTGGAGGGCTGGGCTCTCGGGGGAGCGGCAACGAGATGGGTCGAGCGGCTGGGGCCTCAGGTGATCGATTGAGTACGTCATAATAGTATAGACCGGTCGACAGAGAGCCGGCGAGGGAGAAGAAGAACAATGAGGGGGGGGGTACTCGTAGTTGTGCATGCCGTAGTTGCTAGACCATTGACCTCACATCCCTACAAAGTCGGGATGGAGCACGCCGGCTTGTCACCTAACCAGGCTCTCACATCACCAAGCGCGAAGCGCCGTGAGGTATTCGGCGAGTCGCATGAAGGGTGCNGGGGGGGGGGGGGGTCCCTTCCCTACTTAGTGTCTTTCAGGGGTGGGTGCAACCAACGCACATCTTGTGTCTTGTAGGACCCGAGAGGGTAAGCCGCTTGAGGACGACGGGCCGAGGGGAACGGCGGCGAGTGGCGGTAGGCAGCACACGCTCCGTTTGCGTATCGGGTTTCTCTGCTCTGCGTTGGCCCTGAGCATCGACCGAAAAGTCCATTCGTGTCGCAAGTTATTGGCGGTGGATAGTAT